>JAZHYW010016720.1:0-32500 GCA_037355805.1 Ixodes ricinus
ACTGGCAACGAGGAACCATGGCACTGGAGGCCAACAACGTGCACGGTCCGGCCCACGCCGCCGAGAGAGTCGGAACACCGCCCCCCACTCCTGACGTCATGCCGCTGTACGGGAGGCTCGAGCCGTTTGAGGAAATGGGTCCGCCTGGCCTGTCTACGATGAGCAAGTCCACGTGCTTTCCGGGCGAACGACACTCCCGAGGCGAAACAACGGGACATCTTCTTGGCCAGCTGCGGGACCCGAGTCTTCAGCCTCCTGCTCGACCTCCTCAAGCCGGCCACGCCGCACGTGAAAACGCTGGGTGAGCTGCTCGCCACGCTGCGCTCGCATATCAGCCCGGCGCCGTCCACGCTTACGGAGCGGTTCCGCTTCAACAACTGGAGCCGCCGGGACGAGGAGAGCCTCGGGCAGTTCGTCGCTATGCTACGAGGGTTAGCGAACACCTGCGCCTTCGGCGACCAGTTGGACTTGCTACTCCGGGACCGGTTCGTCTGCGGCATCAACAACCCCGCCATGCAGACGCGACTCCTGGAGCTTCCGACCCCTCGCTAGACGACGCGGTCTAGCGAGATAGCGCGTGCGGCCGGCTCGCCGTCGACGGAAGCGGCGGTGAACAAGATGGCGGGAAGGAGCGGTGCCTGCAGCCGCTGCGGTGCTGCTTCCACTCCCCCTCACAGTGCCAGTTCGACCGGCACAATGCTTCACGTGCGGGAGAACTGGGCACCTCAAACGTGTCTGCCGAGGGGGAGGACGAGCGGTGGCCAGCACCAGCAGCAGCAGCAGTTTGGTTCAAGCCCGGGTTCCAGCCAAGCCCGTGGCCAGGGTGGCCGTCGCAAAAGAACGCGCGGGAACGAGCGGCACCAAGTTCGGGTCCCTCCTCAGCCAGGCTCCACGTCGTGGCCGAGGACCCGCAGATTTTCAACGTGTAGCACACCAATGGAATTTCATCGTCTGTGCCACCTTACTTGGTGTCTGTCGAAATCTGCGGGCACCCCATCACCATGGAGCTCGACACAGGGGCCAGCGTGTCGGTCATGGCCGGGAAGCTGTTCAAGCGGACCTTTCCCTGGCATGTCCGTCGAGGCGTCGGACGTAGTGCTGCGCAGCTACTCCGGGCAGCTTTCCCAGGTCCAGGGTCGGGCCCAAGTCAGCGTTCGCCTTGGCGACAGGGAGGCAATCCTTCCCCTTTACCTAACTAAGGGGTCTTCGCCGACGCTGCTGGACGGAACTGGATTCACTCGCTGGGTGTTCGGCTGCCGGAGTACCAGGAAGCTGCACTGCACGTGGTGAAAGACGTCCCGAGCCTCCTGACCGACTTCCAGTCCCTGTTCCAGCCAGCGGTGGGCACCATCGCCGTCACGGCGGTCGGCATCCACGTACCCGAGGGAGCCCAGACTCGGTTCTTCAAGCCGCGTCCGTTGCCGTTCGCCCTGAAGGGCGGGGTCACCCAGGAGCTGCAACGGCTGCAGCGAGAGGGTATCCTGGTGCCCCTCAAGACCTCCGAGTGGGCCGCACCGATTGTTCCAGTACTCAAGCGAGACGGCGGCGTCAGGATCTGCGGTGCCTTCAAAGTCACCATCAACCCCGTCGCTACCGTCGAGAAGTACCCGCTGCTACGGATCGAAGATCTCTGGTCGGCTCTGTCCGGGGGACAGAAGTTCTCCAAGCTGGACCTTCGAGATGCCTACCAGCAGCTTGTGCTCTTGGATGCCGCCCGGAAGTATGTCACCATATTGACTGCCATGGGACTCTTCGAGTACACGCGCCTAACGTTCGGCGAGGCCTCAGCCCCAGCCACCTTCCAGAGGGAGATGGACAACCTCTTCAGGGGCATGAGGCATGTGGCGGTGTGCTTGGACGACATCCTGGTTACCGGTACCGACGACGGGGACCACCTGCAGAACCTGCGGCAAAGTCCTGACACGACTGCAGGACGCCGGTCTCAACCTGAGGCTCGACAAGTGCGTGTTCCTGACCCCCAGCGTGGAGTACATGGGACACATCATCTCCCAGGTTGGCCTGGCCCCGGCACCCCGCAAGATCGAGGCCGTGCTCAAGGCGCCGAAGCCCAAGAGCAAGTAGGAGCTTCAGAGCTACCTCGGCCTCATCAACTTCTACAGGAAGTTCCTGCCCAACCTGTCGACGCATCTGAAGCCGCTGCATCGTCTGCTTCGCGATGGCCAGCAGTGGGCCTGGAAGAAGGAGCAGGACTTGGCCTTCCAGCACAGCAAGGAGTCGGTCGTTAAGGCTCCTTTGTTGGTGCATTTCTGACCCGACCAAGCCTGTAGTCCTCACCGTAGATGCGTCGCCGTACGGGGTAGGTGCCGTCCTGTCGCACCGGGGTCAGGATGGTCAGGAACACCCTGTGGCGTTTGCTTCTCGTAGGCTTTATGCGGCGGAGCAACGCTATAGCCAGCTCGACAAGGAAGGCATGGCGCTCATGTTCGGCATCGAGCGCTTCCACCAGTACCTGTGGGGCCGGCGATTCGAGGCGGTCACAGACCACAAGCCGCTGTTGGGGCTGCTGGGAGCTGACAAGGCGGTTCCAGTGCAAGCCTCACCACGTGTGGTACGCTGGGCCTTGACGCTGGCGGCCTACAGTTACAAGCTGGTCTACCGCCCTGGGAAGGACCTAGGACCTGCCGACGCTCTAAGCCGCCTGCCCCTGCCGGAGGTGCCTGCTGCCGTTCCAGAGCCAGCTGATGTTTTCCTGCTGGAGCGGGCCTACCCGGGGGTAATCACCAGGACTGCGGTGGCAATGGCGACCAGCCGGGATCCGGTCCTGTCTCAGGTGGTCAAGGCGGTATCCCGAGGGGGAGGA
Organism: Ixodes ricinus; assembly: GCA_037355805.1. Classification (NCBI taxonomy): domain Eukaryota; kingdom Metazoa; phylum Arthropoda; class Arachnida; order Ixodida; family Ixodidae; genus Ixodes; species Ixodes ricinus. The sequence continues at coordinate 2,822 of JAZHYW010016720.1, forward strand.
GCTGCGTCACCAGGCCTACAGCCACAAGGCCGCCGAGCTGAGCTTGGAGCAGGGCTGCCTGCTGTGGGGTTCCAGGGCGGTGATTCCACAAAGTCTCCGGGCAAAGGTCCTGCAGTTGCTGCACGCGGGGCATCCGGGCGTTGAGAAGACCACGAGGGTGGCACGGTCGCACGTTTGGTGGCCTGGCCTGGACCAGGACATCGCTGACCAGGTGCACGGCTGCCAGGTCTGCCAGGAGAACCTGCGAGCTTCGCGTCTCGTGGCGATCACCCCCTGGCCGTTCCCACAAAGGCCCTGGTCCCACTTGCACGTGGACTTTGCGGGACCCTTCAAGGGCCACTACTTCCTAGTGGTAGTGGACACCTTCTCAAAGTGGGTGGAGGCACTGCCAGTCACCACTCCGTCGGCAAGCGCGACCATTGCGGCGCTGCGGCTAGTCTTCGCGGCGCAGGGATTGCCTGACATCATTGTGTCCGACAATGGTCCCGCTTTCGCCAGCGCCGAGTACCTCGACTGGCTACAAAAGAATGGAATCCACCGGATGCTGGTTCCGCCGTACCCCTCTGCTTCCAACGGTGCAGCTGAGCGGGTGGTACAGACCATCAAGAACAAGCTGAAGAAGAGCCAGCCTGGGGGATTTCCGTACACAGCTGGCCCGGGTACTGTTTCAGTACCGGACCACACCCATGAGGTCACTAGCCGTGCCCCTTGCGAGCTTCTGCTGGGCCGGATGGTCAAGACCCCCTTAGACGTCTTGCATCCAGACCTCCGGCCCACGGCGCTCCTAAAGCAGCTGAAGCAGAAGCTGGCTGCTGACCGAGGGTGCCGTCCCGGGCCTTTGCCGGAGCCGTGAGCGTCGGTCTACGCCAGGAACTTCCGCCCCGGCCCACCGTGGTCTGCCGGACATGTGGTATCGCCAGCGAGCGCCTCGCCGCTGCTCGTCCGCATGCCCGATGGGACCACCTGGCACCGACACGCTGACCATGTCGGGCCTCGCCTCGGGACCGGGCTTGTACCCTCGGCCGTCACTTCGGGAGACCAGCCAGCAGGGGGACCACCGACCGCACCCGTCTCGGCCAATGAAGCGCCACCCACCACAGAGGTGACAAGCGTCGCCAGTCCCGTGGCCTCTGGTTGAACCGGTGCCACTCACGAATCCGGTCCCTGCGGCTCCACTGGGTGGAGCGTGACCGGCACAGGCAGCGCCCGGCGTTGCCACACCCGGCCACGTCGACACCACTTGGCAGCGGGAGTACACGGCAGCGAAGGCCACCTGACCGCTACTCGCCGGGGCAACTTTCGTCGTCGACCGGCCAGGACTCGGCACGACCAGACGCCGAGTTGGTGCCGGATGTGTGCGTTTGTTTATGTATTTTGTTTTTCGAAAAACAAACTGGGGGGGGGGAGGGGTTGTGACAAGTACATAGCGCCCTCCAGTCAACCCGCCGATGGGCGCCAGCCTCGGCGGGCAACATTGATCACGGCACCAATAAACGCCGGGAGCGAAAACCGCCCCGCTCAGTCATCGTCTACCCTCACAACCAGGCTGCAAGGCGTCTCTTCTCGGTGGGTGCTTCCGCCCCCTTCGTCCACGTTCGAGAAAGATCGTGACAGTAACGACTTATTTTCAAGTGGGAACTTAACCCTTTGAAGCCCAGTATTGCTCAGGGGCAACAACTCAAGAATGATTTATTTATTTCACGTCATGTGTGCCTGTATAAACTTAGCGGCCTATATCGCAAGGGCGAGGATACCTGCTCTTAGCAGGGAATAATTGAATTGCATCTTCAAAACAAATTCCTTACCCTTTCAAGCCAAAGCTGTCAAAGGATGTGAGGTACTATGGCATGCACCACTGACCTTGAAACTCCGAGAAGAAAAACAGGTACAAATATTGCAAATCCAGTTACAAGTGTTCCCCTTGTGCGAAATGCGAATTGCATCCTTGCCTTCTCCCAGGTCGCAACTGCTTTCGGTCGTTGTACGTAAAATAATGCTGCAAATACCCCATGTTGCTGAGAGTCAACATTTCGAAAACCTAATTATGATGAAAGGTTTTTTTTTCTTCTGAGAGCAGATCTTGGTTATTAAGTGTGTTATATTACCACTTAAAGATGTCTAGGTCCGCAACATTTCAAGTAAAGTTTTGGGTATAAAGAATCAATGTCACGTGGCATCATGAGATAACGTGACTCGCGATGTCACCCGACGTAATTAAGTCGCGTGGCTTTATTGTGCAACGCGATTTGACATGTCACGTAATGGTGGCAACTGACGCCACGTAAGTAGCAAAGTGTTAATGCAATTTTGCATTAATTTTATTAATATCCTAACTTTTAAATGGCGCCCGTTCACCCTTGTTAGTGTTAGGCTGGTGATAGCTGATAAACCCTGTGTGTTCTGTTTACGTCTAAATCCTAGTTAGCTAAGATGGTTGAGAGCTGCACTGCAATTGGAGAGGTCCCTGCTCAATAAGAGGACCAGTCAAATTTTTTAGGCTCGCACCAGTGACCCAGCTGTATTTGAAGATTTGTGCTTGCCTTCTTGTCCCCTCTCTCAATATTCTTCAGGGAATATTATCGTCCAAGGTAGTGATGTGCGGCGTGATGTCGGAGTTGTGTCGACTGGCATGACATCAATGTAAAATATTTTTGTAGAGGGCCGAAAATGGCCCGCGTCCATACGGTGGGGACATTGCGGCGAGCAGCAAAATCCTGTAACATTGCAGGATAAAATGCACCCATGAATGTTTTCAGCGCTGGTCACCAAGACGAAAAATGTTGAGTGCCTCAGCTGTGGCGTCTAAATTTTGTAGAAGGATCTACTCCGCTCACTCAAAAAGCCTTTCAGAGCCGAGGAGGCAAATATGGCAGCGCGCAGCAGGCGATTATTGGAAATGTCTATTTTCATCTTAAAATCCCCGCACAGCGCGGTAGAAGCTGCCGGCAATTTAATCCCTATTGGAAAAAAGAGCAAATCATAAGGGTTGAACTTCTACGCGATTTAACGTTCTATTTTTGCTATTTTTTTATTAATTTTTATATTCACTTTTTACTTGTGTGTAGATTTACTACATGATGCATTTTTTAAATTTACAGTGGTTCTACCCAACGTTGTTTTTTTTCATTCTACGCAAATATTGTTCCGTGTCTCCGTGCGTGTCATTTCAGAGAACAGAACAAATATAAGTTAATGAATTATCTAAATGCCCTTTCCTTCTTCTCTTTAATGCTACATGCAGAACACCAGGTGTATGATCTTACTGGTTTATAAACAAAAAAATGCATAACTGTTGCTCTCAATTGGACACTTTTTTGCCCATCAAACATTTCAAACATTTTTTTTGTTTTTTATTAACCGGATCGAAAAAAAATCATTACAACATGCAGCAAGTACAATACGAAAAACGTTGAAAAATGGATAAAGTTGCATTTAAAGTCTGGTTAGGATATTCGGGTCATATTATTCCAAGCGCAACAAAAACTCTAGTAACTAAAAAGGACACTGGGTGAAGCTTGGCTCATTTTTTTGACGATAAGTTTTTTTTTTTTTTTTTTTTTTGTTCAGATCCTACCACGTTTCCTACGTGGAACACACAATCAGGTGACTCGGTTGTTGCTGCCACTTCGCTCGCTTTCAAAAGGATAGACCACACAACACATGTGTGTCTTTTTTTAATTTGCAGCAACCGGACCGATGGGAATGACAAGGTCAACTTGACAAGTGCGTTTGCCGTACACCGGCTAGCGACACATGAAATAGCTTCGGGAAGTAATTGTGGGTCACATTGGTTCCGGTGTTCCTGCCGGTTTTGTCTCCTTGGTTGTTGCGAACGAAACAGCCACACATGTATTAGCCAGCCTTAGCCATATGATTCTCTAAAGTTTACGTAAAAAAATAGAGTACAAAACCCTTTATGAGATATGGAAACTCAAATAATAACATAAATATAGTCTAAAAAGATTTTCTTTTTTCATAAATAATGATTTAAATAAATATGCTCCTGGCAACATTAGGGATTTCAGCATTATTTTATGTTCAATGACTGAACGCACTTATGACCTGAGAGATGGCGCAGGTGCTCTATGAATTTTGCCACGTAGAAACTACTAACTGCATTTCTAATATTTACGTTTTTTTCTCCTCGGAGTTTCAGAGCTGCGTGCTGCACCTCTTTATACCTTACATCCAATATCAAATTTGCTTTTAAATGACAAGCGATCTATACTGAAGATGCAATTCGATTATTCTCAGCTAGGAACTGGTATCCTCATACTTTGTACAGAGGGCACTAACTTTAATGTGGTGCGTATGGCGCAGGAGAGAATAAATCATTCTTTATATTTACAAAAATGACAATGGTTGAGGCGACAAAAACTGAAGAAAACTAAACTTTTAATGGGGCGAACTTGTGCTCAAGACAGAACACATAAAGGCTAGCGTCGTAGGTGGCGAGACAGCAACATCGAAGGCTGGGGCGAGACTGACCTCTGCTCGCCACAGGGAGCTCCTATGTACAAGTGTAGGCTTCTGAAAAAAAAATAATGGCGTAGAGGGTTCGGCGCACAAAACATTCTAACCTAGAAGAATCAGCAGGATTCCTAAAATTACCAGAACTCGATATTTACAGAAATTACGAAATCGGGCGTGCGGTCCCAGGCATGTGAACATTGAGCCCTTTGCGTAGAGCCAAGGACAATAACCATTCGGTCACCAGCGCGCTTGGTCGGGAACGCGCGATATGAGTGCCCCCCCCCCCCCCCCCCCCCGCCGCCTTATGTTTAAGAAGAGCATCATCACTGATGCAACTAGCAGGGAAACAAAACACCAAAACAATAAAGGAGAAATACGGGAGGCTGGTGAAACACAGTCCTATCAAGCGTAGCACAAGATCGCAGTCCACGGTCTAATCGTGCGTAGTACGGCTTGAGCCGCATGACATGGCCGACTTCAGATCGTGGTGGGCGGCGTGATGATGTTCTTTTCCCCGTCAAGGGTTGCCTCCTATTTGAGATCTCTAAGGCGAAGAATAACATTTTATGGTCCGAAGCGGCGATTTAAAAGCTTTTCGCTGAGGCCATGATGATGTATCGTTGTCCACAGCCCCACCCGGTCTCCCGGCTGGCAGTGAACGTCTAGACAACGCAGTTTGTAACGGCCAGAGTTGACGCGTTGCTGGTCTAGATCCGTACTCTGGCGAGTTGGCGGACTTCTTCTGTTCGTTGTGTAACCACCTTGGCGTCGTCTCTTCCGTCTCCAGCTGGCTCGTGAGGTAGCATGACGTCAAGCAAACTGGTCAGCTTCCGACCATGCACCAGCAGGAACGGTATAAGGCCACTGTTCTCTTGAACCGGTGTGTTGTAGGCGAACGTGACATATGAAAGAACCTGGTTCCACGCCTTCCGTTTCAAGTTGACGTATATCGACACCATGTCGGCGATGATCTTGTTTAGGAGTTCCGTCAGCCCATTACTCTGAGGATGGTACACAGTGGTTCGCAGGTGGTTTGTATGGCTCAGACGGAGGATCGCTTGCATCAGCTGTGCCATGAACGATGACCCGCGATCTGTGATCAGAACTTCGGGAGCGCCGTGCCGGTGGACGATGGACTCAATGACAAACTTGGCAACTTCCACAACGACATCTCCGCAAAATTGCGCCATTTCTATCGGCGTGTCATGTTAGAAAATCAGTGGCTATGATATCCAACAGTTTCTCAAAGTCGACTGCAAAAAAGGACGAAGTAGATTCTATCTCCGATCCGCTGGAACGGTGCGGTTGGCGGAGGGGATTAGCTGCAGGAGACCTGCCGGTTTCGTTGGTGGTTCCTTGCGTCGCTGGACCCTCGCTGGATGTAATCAGGGTGTACATGTGGATGATTTTGGGGATCTTGGGCCAGTATTACTTTTCAGAAATACGGGCCACAGTCCGGCTCTAGCCAAAAGTGTCCGGACGTCGGGTCGTCGTAGCATGCTTAAAAGATCTTCTCCTGGAAGGTCGGTCAGAATTACTTGCAGCCACGGCGACGTAGTTAGTCCCCGAAGTTCTCTTTGTACAGCACACCTTGTCGAATGCTGATGGTCGGCGGGGCTCCTGAGAAAACATGTGGAATGGTACATCCGCGCCCTTCCGAGTGCTCTATTTGTTCGCGGAGGTACAGGCCATCGGCACTCTTGAAGCGGTGCCGTGCCGCCGACATTTACTGCATCGAGATGGTAGTCATCGTCGTTCAAGCAGGTGGGTACGGCTTTAACGGGGGCCTTGAGGAACCAGACGGCGTCGCCGTGTTTCCGGCCGGACTTGAACACCATATTCATGTAGAACTCTCGTGGACGGAGACTCCATCAATCGAACCGTCCCGAAGAGGCCCATGCAGTGTTCGCAAGTCAGCAGAGCGAGTGGTGGTCCTTGACTACGCGGGACGAACTCCCGTAGAAGTACGGGCGAAACTTTGTGATTTCCCAGACACGACCGCAGAAGTAGCTGTTTTCCGCCTGTGGGCGTAATTCATCTCCGCCGCCAACACAGTGTCCGACTTGCGCAGCCGATGAGCTTGCTCGGTGCATTCCTGCACATAGTTCCCCTCACGCTCCAGGGTCCTGCGTTACTATCGTTTTTGTGAATCTCGGTTTCCGCGCACGCTGATTAAAGTTGTTCAAGAACGGCGAGAAGACTAGAGCCCTCGCTTCTGCTCGTCGAAGGCCCGCAGCTGCTCATTGGAGCGGTTCAGAACTTCTCCCGGCGTCCTTCGTGAGGCTTTGGAGCGAGTGTAGGATATCTTGCGAAATCCCGAACGATTCGCCGATACTAGGCGCGAGGACCAAGGTTTCTTCGCGCGTCCTTCGTGTCTGTATGCGCTGGAAATGCCGCGATGGCGCAGAGCTCTTCTATGGGTCTGGGCGGACGCCTTCGTTTACTAACCACATGGCCTGGGAGCTACACGTTGTGATAGGCGAGGCGGCACTTTGATGGCAGGAGGTTGAGTTGGAAAGTCTGCATGGCTTGTAGAAAAGCTCGGGGTCGTCTCAAGTACTCGTCGAAGCAGCTTGAAAGCAACTTCGACGTCGTCAAGGTAGACAGAGACAAGCTCTCTCGCATCAGTCCTGCCAGTAAGGTGTCCAGGAACTGCAATGGAAAGTGGCTGCCGCCGTGCATAGTTTAGAAGGGCATCGGCTTGAACTCGTAGTCTCCATCCGGCGTGACGAAGGCTGTCCTCTCTGGTCCCCCTCGTCGACGTCGATCTGCCAGTAGCCGCTTCACAAGTCGATCGATAAAAAATATCCAGTGTGCGCTGCCGGTCTGGCGTGTGAGTCGTTGCGGAGGAGTGGATGAGACGTCTTTCTTCATCACCGCGTTCTGCCGCCGGTTGTCCAGCGCGACCTAAGCGTTCTGCCTTCATCTGTAACCAGTACAACTGGAGATACCCAGAAGCTGTGAAGGCTGAGATTATGTCGAATCGTTCAGCATCTCTTCCAACTTGCTCACCTGTAACCGGCCTCTGTTTCTCCTTACGCGGGGCCTCTGTACTGTGATCGATGCACGGGCATCGCGTCGTGCTCGGTAACGATGCGGTGCTTCGCAATGGCGGCTTGGCGCACTTTCGAGCGACGTCACCAAGCAGTCTCGGTATTCGGCGAGGTGGTTAATAAACTGCCACCTCGCATTCGGGGCCTGCAGCATTAGGTCAATTTCCAAGCTCGTGCGGAGAGCGAAGTACTGTCCCGCTTGAGATGACGGAGGACTCTGCCGAATCCTTCGCAGGCGATTTTATCAGAGTTCAAGTGTTCCTCCTATGCCCGGCCCCCAGCTACGGCTTTTCGTGAGGTGCAATAATGTGCTCCAGATTCACCAGTTTGTGCATTGGGAAGGGTACAAAGCACGAAAAAACGTTTCACATAACGCGAGAGCACGTTTACGACTCCACCACTTAAACACCAGATGCGGCGCGAGCTCTTAAGGAGGAAGAGGGGAGGGTACGGCAGAGCCGTGACCTCGGGGGGGTCACATGGCTTTCAGCCGGTAAACGTCACTGATGACGTCAACAACGATGATGACGACGCGGATGCCGACAGCGCCATCGGTATCGTCGCTGATGGCGTCATCAGTGATGATGACGATGACGACGCTGATGACGTCATCAGTGACGTCACTGATGACGTCATCGGCCAGCTCAGCATCGGAATCGTCATCATCATCACGTGATTCCGGGTCACGTGACCAGGAGGTCACGTGACGCAGGGTCACATGACCTCGGCCTGATGCGTGACCTCGGGGGTCACGTGACCTCGGAGGATGCAGCCGACCTGATCACGTGACCTCGGGCGGTTACGCCGACGGCGACGCCAGGCGCGCTCAAACCGGAAACGGGCGCCTAAGAGCTGCGCTCTAAAACACGGACCGAGACACGAGCGAGAACTAACTGCACGGCAACGCCACCGCCAGGTGCTTCGCCGGTAAAGTTTTCCCCGGCGACGCAAAACAGGCAGGGCTCTATCGGCGGGGTCGTGGAGCTGGAGACTGCTGGGCGTACTTGGCAATGGTGAGCTGGGATTTGCGGCGGAGAGGTGGTGCTGTGTATGGCGAATCGTCGGAGGTGCTCTCGATGTCGTTGGGGCGTTCGCCGCACCTCTTGTTTGGGTCGTTCAGGTGAAACCCACGCAGCCCCTGCTCGGCGGCAGGTGCGTCCACGATAATATGGCTGGCTTCCCACGCGGTGGTACCAGAGCGGGCATCGGTCGGCCGTCCTCCACACGTCGGTTTTCCTCGGCGAGAGTCGTTCCGGGCGGACGTGCTGGAGTTCTCCTTCAGTGCGTTGAGGATACTGCAGCATCAGAGTGTCTCGTCGGAGTGGCGCCATGGCTTGGCGGTGAGCTTGCGGCGGTCGCCGGGCCATGGCGGCGTAGCTCAACGTCGGTTCTTCCGGCGTCTTCATGCTGATGGGAATTTCAGGTTGGACCGCCCGCTGGACTTCTTCGCGCAAAACCTCGGCAATGGAGAGTGTCGCTGGACGACTCAAGGCTGGCAGCAACGTGCTGAGTTCCTCCCGGACGACGTCCCGGATAATTTGCCGGATGTTCGGGGTTACACGAGAGGTTTCGCCGCTAAACAGGGTGGATGCAACGACGCCTGGATGTATTTGGTGGTGGGAAGCGCGCGCTTGGAGGACGCACTCGATGTTGGTTGCCTCCGTGGCGAAGGCCTCAACGGTGGTCGGCGGGTTGCGGACGAGGCCTCCAAAGATATCGGCTCTCGCCCCGCGCATGAGAACCCGCAGCTTCTTGTCGTCTGCGGCTTGTGGGTCAGCACGGCTGTTCAGGCGCAAGACGTCTTGAACAAAGCTCGTGACAGTTTCGTTTGGGCCCTGGACGCGCATTCGAAGGTCCTCTGCGTTCTTCCGTCGGTGTTGAGTGGTGAACGTCCGCTGCACCTCGCTCCTGCTGACATCCCACGATGTTAAGTTGGCTCGTGGTTCTCGAACCAGCGCTTAGTGGTGCCCTCAATGCAAAGTAGAGGTTCTGCAGGCGTTGTTTTGGTGTCCAGTTGTTGTGTCGCGCTACTCGGTTATACTGGTTGAGCCAGTCTTCAACATCCTCATGAATCTCCCCGTGAAAAGATGCCCGTTTCTGGGGCCCAGATGGCCGATATACGAAGGAAGGACAGCTGACAGCTGGTGCCTGCTGCGACTCGGTCCCCATCGTCGGCGTCTTCGTCTTCCTTGGCTGCTCTGAGAGTTGACCGAACACCGGAGGTTGGCTTTGGTTGCGGCGGGTGGCTAGGGTCTCGTGTTCGTTGACGGGGACTAGTGTTTTGGTTTTGAAAGGGATCGAGTCCGAGAGATTTTCTGAAGGGTACGTTTCATGGGCACGGAATACGGTACCCCGCAACTCCATCAGACTGTCACAAATGACAATCGATGAGGTGTCAAAGACTGAATCAAACTAAACGTTTAGTGGGGCGAACTTGTGCCCAAAACAAAATGGAAAAAGGTTAGCGTCGGTGGCGTCAATGGCGGCGAAACTGCAGGATCGAACGTTTGGCGAGACTGACTCCGTCTTGCCACGCGGAGCCCTTTTCTACGCGCGTGGGCTCCATGAACAATCGGCGTAGAAGGTTCGGCACAGCCGGCTGCTATGCTAATCTCCCGAAAGCAACAGGGGTTCTAGGAATTTAACTAAACTCAACTTTCAAAAATATGAAAAAAGGCGCCCAATCTGGGAATCGACCTTTAGGCCGCGCCCCAAGCGCGACAGAAAAAATAAGACTTCTGGCCGCGAGCGCTCTTGATAGGCAGCGCGCGGGGAATCATGTTACTCTCCTGGGAAACTACTGACGATCAATGACTCACAAAGCTATGGAAACTTCGCGGGCGAGACATCAGGCTCTTTTACCTCTCGCTTAATAATCGTCCTGCGAGAAGTGCAATCTGAATTGCGCTCCTGACATCAAGGGTTTGTGCACGGGCGAGGATACTGTATTTGCGAGCGCTGCCGCTTGGTGGCGTCAACGTGTAACAATTTCACGCCCTAGTTGCTTAATGTCCCGAGGACATCACGCCCTGGGGCCCGATGCACGAGAACTTCCTGTAGCAACATTGGCGGCCATGCCGGTATTTTGTGCTCCATGAGCTTTGGGTTGAACGTGTCAACTTCACACAACAAATGTGGCTGCTGTTTCGGCAATCCTGTAAAAGATGATATGCGTCAGTGAGCAGCAATGGCTTCACCTACGAGTTATATAGAAAATAAAGATATTCACTGGGCGCCATGGTTGGAGCGCGCCTAATCACAGCTAATTCTCATGAAAGGCGAGGGGGGGGCATTGTGGACCTGGCTGACGAGGCCACCCATATCGCCAGGAAGCTATTTTCTAACGTCTGCAAAGAACGGCAATCTTGAGTGTGTGAGAAATGCACTTTGTGGGGGCACTATAGAACTCTACGACGTAAACAGCGTATCAAACTCGTTGGCGTTCTTCACCAAGTCACATTTGGTACTAGGTAACTGATCGCGGCCTGTTTCGTAAGCCCCCGACGTGGCGGCAATACAAAGGAGCGCACACAGAACTGCAACTAGGCGCACACGGCATTTTGAATTTCTCTGAAGAAATAGTTTTCTGGTCGACTTCTGCTGACAGCTCAGGAATATTAGTCTATACTGGTGTTTCTAGACTGCCGGGACAACATGGACCAGGTCAAAATGAAAGAAATAAGGGGCCTAATCGTTTGTGTAGTTCTTCATTACCACTGTTCCAACAAGCTAGATAAAAACGCGAAAGCTATTTTGCAGGGCCATGGTGAAGATCAATGCATTTTTTTTCTTGCAGAGTGGAAGTGTCGTCGTTTGGGACGGCAGCGGTTGTGGGAAAAAGGTTTATTGGAAACAAAGGTATTCACGATTTGTAAAAAGAGTTGCTTGTTTACGACATGACATGACACGAAATGACTAAAAAATGTATGGGAGACAAACAGACCGGTAGAAAGTGAAGCATGACATCCTAACCGAGTAGCGAGCTCCTACTTCTGCCGTCCGCCGTCGCCTTGATCACCTTTCACCCATTATGCTCGTCTCTTACAGATGTACTCTATGAATGTGCTTAGAGTTTTTCTCGTGTTTTTTACAGCTGACTGTAAAAGCTGTTAATGAGGATTTTTTATCTGATGTCACCTTATGCTGTTCAGCAAAAAACAGATGACGACAACCTATACACCTGCCTAGCATCCTGGTGGCAGTCCAGTCTTGTACGGAACAGCGCTCATAAAGCATGCGCATGCCTGGAATGCTTTCCTTTCAGGAGGAACGTGCGAACGCTGCGGTTCCATCCTGCTGACAGGTGGAACTTTCGCAACGGTAGCTCGTTACGTTTTTACGGGAACAAATATTCAGGAACGGCATTCCTTTCTTTAGTTATGCAAGTCAATCGTTTTATGTTGTAGAGGCGAAACCTAAACAGTATAAAAACATTGCGATCTACGAAGAACAAGATCTCGTTAACACTTTGTTAATTATTTGCCATAGGTTTTATTCTTGTGGGTGTCTTGCATGGTAAATATCGGGTTCAGTCGAGCTGATGGATATTTATTTCTTTATTAGTGCTCGGACTGCGACGCAAGAATCACAACTTTTAGTCGATCTAGAGACACACAGAGGAAGTCTCAAACTCAACTACACGCCAAAATCACGACAGATGGCCCACGCCCTAAAGGCAACCCGCTGTTTTTGGCAATATTTTGCTGTTGATCTCATAAACACCGAAATAGAACCCACTCCCCTAGCAATCGTATTGTTGGGTTAAATGATGACCTCGACGTAAATTCGTACTACCGTTGTTTAGGCTCGGCCAATCGTTGTTGACTGGGAAGGGAAACCTGTTTCTGCTTCGTTGACGCTCGCCACGAAAACAAGTTCGGCACAAACGCATTGTCGAAAAACTATTTTGTTTCAACTTTTCTTGATTGCATCCCGAAAGTTAGCCCAGTGATTATTTTCACCAAACACTTCCTTTATTTTAGGAGGGCTGTTTTCGGAATAGTAAGGTACTTCCATTGCTTCCAAGAATCCTCATACACCCAGAACGTTAGCAGGCCGACTCAGCCGGCACTGAACATGCACTAAGATACCTAACGTTACAACAAAACAAACATGTTACCAGACATCAAACGCACCCTTGTAGCTCGAACATTGCTCCCTTAAAATGATGCACAAATATTAACCTTTATTTCCTCTTCACTTCTCCGTCAACTTGAAATCGAACAACAAATCTTACCTTCATGAATAGAGACTGGTTGTTTTCAAGGCTGCGCTTCCAAAAGCCCTACTTTCTTCTCCACTTGCTCGTTATGTGGACAGCGACGCTCGAGAAGCAAATGTTGTTAAGTTCAAACATGGTACTTTGTTAGACTGAAACGTCTGCGGTTTCTGTAAAACGCTTGTTTAAGCCGGGTAACTCTTTAATAAAAACAAAACAAATTCAATCCGCTCCTCCTTCTCGGCTCACAGTATTTTTGGCTCGTCTGAAACGCCCACCAAAAGCATGGAAATGGTGAAACTGCTTAGATTCTTTAAGGAGGGTCTGTGCAACAGGTGTTAACGTTGCATCCAGAATTGCTTTCTTACTGCCACTGTCCTTGGATCAATAATTGCTCCTGCATGCCCCAGTGACCCAGGACGCAGTCAGGCCTTTCCCCGGTGCGACTGCGTAGTTCTCGCAATGTCGTAATTTGTCCACCTGGCGTGAAACACCCTGTGTGTGTATGCCGATACATGCAGCCGCACCTATGTGCGGCTACGTGGATACATATATATATGTACGTGCGTCTCTGGATGGTAGGCGGTGATTGTAGCAACGAACCAGGAGGCGTGATGACCCCCGCCGCGGGAGACAGGTCTCTGCCGATCAGCCCCGTCTCAGGTCGAAACGTCGCTTTGTGTCCATCGCTGGCCGCGACCTTCTGACTGTCAGCTTATCCTTTCTATAGTCGTCATATCGCGGAGGATAGGGCTGGGGTCTCTGATAGAGAGGACCCATGGGATACCACGTGATACCTCAGACTACGTCACTCGATAGTCGCGTGGGGGTATGTAGAGGCACTGCGACGGTTGATTGCGTTCCAGGTGGATTTTAATTCGAACGTTGCGACCCGGAAGAACATGCTGTTTTCTGTTTTTCGTTCCATAGGTGACGCTGATCTCAGGTCCGCAGTTATTCGGCCGAAGTCTGAAAATTGTTGCACAGCCCCTCGTTACGGGAGAATCTATCTACACGTGACACCCTGCTTCCGGATGCTGTCTTTTTCTATCGTCCTTCCGGCACAACACCGAAAATTCGTACGCGTCTTTTTGATGATATATATATATATATATATATATATGAATGGCGGAATTGCTTATAGAGAAAAGGGAGAAGTGATTATTTAATTTATTGAATTAAAAGGTAGGGAGAGGGGTATATATATACAGGGTGTTTCACGAGAGGGGGACTAAGGGCACGATATTGCCCCGCGAAACTACGCCTCGCACCGAAATAAGGCTTGCCATTCTTTATATGGTACTGTGGTCAGGGGCCCATTCAAGAAAAATTATTAAAAAGTCGGAGTGCAATTAAATTGTTAATTATGTTTCTGCGTAATTAACTTTTTTTAATATTGTGTTACGAATACTGCTCCAGCATCATCGAAAAAACTAAAGCAACAAATTGCAGAACGATAGAAGGCACGCGAAGCATTTTGCGGCTTTCTGAAAAACCGCACAAATTCGACGGGTTTTTAAGTTTCGTTTGCCTATCGGAGCGCATCTTGGCCCCGGCGGCACCGCGCCCCGTGGAGAGATAGTGCAGCCAACCTCTAGCCGCGCTGTCATCGCGCGACCCAGCAGAGGCTGGTTGCTCTATTTGTCCACGGGGTGCGGTGCCGTCGGGGCCAAGATGCGCTCCGATAGGAAACTGAAACTTACAAAACCCAACAAATTTGTTCAGTTGTTCAGAAAGCCGTAAAATGCTTCGCGTGCCTTCTATCGTTTTGCAATTTGTTGATTTAGTATTTTTGGACGATGCTGATCAATTTTCTAATTGAAACCATGCCTATTAAACACAATATTAAAAAAAGTTAAATACGCAAAAAAAATTAACAACTTAATTACTCGCGCCTTAATAATTTGCCTAAATGGGCTCCTGACCCAGGACCAAAACGACAAAAGCATTTTTTCGTTGCGATGAGTAGTTTTCGCAGGATTGATTTGGCGTGAGTTCTCTGAAACACACACTATATATATATAGGTGAAGTAAGTAAATATAAAACAATGAACCGGAAGAAGTTACGGTCAAAGATGTGTAGTGATGGAGTTACTAATACGAAGCATATTACGACTTTAACGAGCGTGGCCGCCGCTCGAAACGTCGTAATAAACTTCGTATTAGTAACTTCGTCATTACACATCTTTGACTTATACTGTATATATATATATATATATATATCCCATTAAAAAGCCGCATTCAAGCATTATATACAAGGGACGTTCATAAAGTTCGTATTATCGGCTACAAAAACTAAAGCGAAAACAGAACAAAACAGGCATCAACATGAGCGTGCGTCCCTCTAGTTTCCGCACAGTATAAACATCGCATGCTATAGTAGCTCGGAACGCCGCTAGGGAGACGAAACAAAAATGGCACCGCCCGTCGGTGCCAAGCACATGCAGTGATCCGTTTTTTTTTTCATTTGAAGGGAAGCAATGCCAAGGATATTCATTCCAATCTGGGAGCGTTGTTCGGGGACAACGTCCCAGTTTACGACACTTTGGTTAAATGGCACAGACGCTTCTAGTGTGGCCAAATAAGAGGAAAGCATTTCAAGGACGGCGACCAAGTGATTGCTGAAGTGGAGTGATTCCTGAACACTCAAGACGAGGAGTTCTATAACAATGGCCTCCGGCATGTGGTGCATCGCTGGAAAAAGTGGGTAACTTTTGGTGGCGAACATGTAGAGAAAGTCTCAACTCCTACTCGAGTTTGATTGCTGAATCTCTATTCCTTCGTGACAATAATACGAACTTTATGAACGCCCCCTCGTATATAACTGATCCTACTAAGTATGGCAATTGGCAAAATACTAAACTAACGTAGATGTCACGATACGTTCCATTTTTTTTGAACTGTAACGGGAACGAGGTCCCTTTTGATAAATTGAAATTGTATCGGTGACGCGTGCCCAAATCGGAAGGAACCAGGAACGAGCTTTTGTTTCCCCTTCTTAGGAACGTGTACAACTCTGTGGTAATCCCACATTCGCTTTCTTCTTTTTTTCTTGCAAGGAACACAATTTTACTGCTTTTTATAGTGTGTTTAGACGTGACGCGTTTTACTTGGATGGGTTCACGTAAGAAAACTTATGCAACGGAAATAGACGTCACTATAGACCGACACCCGGGTGGCCCTGTTTTCAAACATGGCCGGAAGGCCGTGCATGCGCAGAACATATGTGGGCAAAAGCGTCCAGGCTTTCAGTGTTTCCGCCATTGTGTTGTGTGGCGTCCGCACGTTGTGGACGTTGTAATGACACTTCTGTTTTTATTTGAGCGACGTTTTTTGTGCCAACGTATGTCGTACGTAATGCCCAACTATTCAGGCTCGCAACCCGTGCCTGAACGGCAGCGGTATCGAGACAATGTGTGCATGGACGGCACTGCGTTCGACGATCCGTACGCCGTAAAAAAGGCCTGCTGGAATTCCAACGTGAAGTTGCTCTAACTGACGTCAATAAATCACGTCGTCGTTCATGTTTTTTTTTGCCAAGCCAATATGGTTGACACAGTGCAGGCGTACATTCGCTCGCTACCTAAGATTACTTCGTGACGGTGTTCGCGCTGCCGGCAGGTATCAGCAGACTCTGGGTCTGCGGAAGTGTTTTTCGTTTTGGTTAAAAACACACAGCGTCCTTCAAATCAAAATATGATATTTTTCTTTCACTCATGACCATAAGACAAGACAAGCAGTAACGCTTTGTCCATTTTGTCGCCGATCTCCCTGCACTTGGTAGCACATGCGTAGCAAGCCACCGACGAGCGGTTGACGGGTGCATTGTGGGAGAACACAGAGGCACAAAACGTGGGTGGTCTCGATCAGATGACGGTTTCCCTGCATATAAGCAAGCCTCGGGACTGAAATTAAAATATATACCCCACTTTCTTTCAAGAAATTGCTTGCCGCACAAACGGTAATCCGCGCGATTCGATCATTGTTTTCGATCCAAGAATATTATCCACCTGCGATTTTTTTAGTCCACCGGGAGCTTGTGGCAACACAGTCCGCTTTTTTTGGTTGTGCGTTTCGGTGCAATTGACGGCTACACAGCTTTGCGGCATGCTGAATTGCTGTGACGCCCATGCAAAACGTGCGCCCTTCTGCCCACAACACCCGGCTCCGAGGCGAACGCAGCTCTGCCGCAGCTCCGTGACGTCAAGCCCGCGTATCGGTTTATAAGCAGCGTCGACATATGTCGAACATTGGCTTTACATTTTGAGTTCTTTCTGAGTGAGCCACCTTTAAACACGGTGACGCTCCATCCGAATAACCGCGTTTTACTTAATGTAAGCTTCTACGAATATTTAGACCGAATGAATCACTCAAAAGTATATATCTGCGAAGATATCCGAATTAATAAACCGTCCCAACTTTTTTTTTCTTGTTTTGTTTTGTTTTTCTTGTGTCGTGAGACGTCTACCGTCGCAGTTGAGAACTGTACAGTCTATCCCGAAGCCAATGCAGTACCCCTCGGGCGTGAGGTGGTAAGGAGTTGAGCCAAATGAGCAAATCCTGAGCCCTGTCATTGGTTATCCGAGAGAAAGAACGGGAAAACAAAATCGAGGAACGAGCATAAAAAGACGGCAGACGAAAGGATGAACGCAAATACCATGTAAGCCAAAACTGGCACCTCTCGACGTGCCCGGGCGAAAAGTAATCGCAGCGCCCCTGAGAGCTTGGAGTCTCCGCTAGCAGAATAATTCTCTACAACGCATTTCTGTTGCGTACCTTCATGCAAAGTGACCAATTAAAAAATGAAACAAAAATAATACGGGTATTCGTTGCTTTCCATGTTAAAAAATATGTGGCACCTCATGAGTGAAGGACATTTTCTCTGCACGGGAAATATGTTACAGCTTTCAGTGTGCAATTTGTGCGGCTCTCTTGGAGAAAACACACTGTTACTACTTATGTAACCCAGGCAAAGCACAAACGTAATTTGGCGTTGATTTTTTTTCTTTTCTTTAAGTAGCAATGTACAAACGTTTTAGAACATTGCTACGTTTCCAGCTTTGCTTTTGTAATCCATCAATTCGTACTGTTGTTTCAATCCCTAATTCTCATATATATCTTACTGATAACCGTTTTGTCGAATAATTGAGGGCGAATTGCGCTACAATAGTCCGGACAAACGAGCCAAATGCAAATCCGACAACGTACGTTACTCGAATGTCAGCATGCTCTGGAGGAATTCGATTGTGCATATGTAAATATGATGTTATTACTGAAGTTAACCAAAGCGGAGTTACAAAACAAAATGATTCTCGCGCCTGCAAATTATAAAAAAAGAGGACAGCGGCACAGCACAAAAAAAGATGATTTTGGTCACGTTATATGCGATGCACAGATTACGACCATAAGCGCCGGGACGACTAACGCCCCCAGCGTCTTCTACGATAAAGGCCGGCACCCGTTGTATTGTCTTGGAACTCTTACTTTAGAGCGCAACTTTAGGCACCAGTTTCCTGGTTTTGCGGCGTCGGCGTTATGTCGGTGTAACTCCGCTAAGTTTAGCGGGAAAATTGACGTCACTTCACCTCAACGCCAATTCAATTCCCCGCTTAATTTAGCGTTAAACTTCACGGCGCGTGACCTCAGCACCAATTTAGTTTCCCCGCTAAAGTTTGCTTCGGAAATTGACGTCACATGACTTGGTGTTACGTCACCTATAAACAAAATCAGTTTCTCCGGTTGATTTATTAGAAAAAGTGACGTCACATTACCTCAACAGCAATTCAACTCCCCGCTAAGCTTAGCGAAATTTGAATTGCTTTTGAAGTCACGTGGTGTAAATTTCTCAGCTTAATTTAGTCGGGAAATTGTGGGGAGGAGGAGGAGGAGAGGGTACGGAGGAGGAGGATGGGAGGTTACGCAGGTGGAGGAGAGGATGGAACACAGGAGTAGAAGGAGGAAACAAGAAGGAGGAGATGAAGGAGGAGGCGGGGAGATGAGGAAGAAAGGAGGAAGAGTTGGGGTAGGATGAGGAGGAGAGCGGAGGATGGAAGGAGGACGTGGGGAGACCAGGAAGAATAGTTGGGTAGGAGGAGGAGAGGGTACAGTCGGTGGAGGAGTAGGGTTATACCCTCCCTTCCGTGCTGCTCCCCTCCTCCTCCTCAAGAGCTGCACTCTGATTTCGAGATACGGAAATTTATCAAATTATTTCATTTTTAAAAGCCTATTTTTTGTTTGAGGCCACGCTATGCTAGCGCGTTCATTCTACCTCATGCTTTTATGTATTTTTTATTTTTTTTATTTACATGACATTCAGATCATCGCGTATTTTGTCTTGTCTTGTTTGGCTTTGTTTTTGCTCTCTTTCCTTCACTTCGGCGTTAGTAGCGCCGGTTTTTCGCCTACGTTATGCCCGGAGATTTTGAGGGCCGTCTGCAAGTTTCTTGTTTTTTTTTGTTCTTTTCAATTTTGTCTGCGATAACGTCCTTTTTTGTATTTGAATTAGTTTATAATCCGAAACCTTTATATGTTTTTTTTTAATTATTATTAAATATTAGAAAAAGCAACGTAAGCTCGTTATACATTTATATTTTAATTTTATTGTGTACTCGTTCGCGTCTGCAATGGGTCATCTTTTGTTGATCAAACGGCCACCTCCAGTTCCCGAAGACCAAAAAACGTGAGTAAATTAAGGTTCTGGGGAATTCAAATGAAAGTGGAATTGCTATCTAAGTACGGCTTCAAAATCGCCACTGACGCCTCAAAATACGATTATGACGACTCCACGGAGATCGCGGAGAACTCCATGAACAACAAAAAAAATGCACAACTGAACACCCAGTCCTACGTAGCCGGGTGGGCAGCCAGTAAGATCTATTACCATGCTTGCGAAGTCAAACTGCAATAAAAAACGTGGGACGCCTCGAAAGGCATTCTCTCGAAGAACCAGAATTATTTGCATGCGAAAAGAACACCACGTTCAGGCTTAGCCAGTCACCTATCCGGCAACATCAGCCATGCCTTCGACAGGTATTTCAATAGTATATTGCAACATAGAGGAGTTCTGCTGAAGACGCATTTGAGAGCGTTGACCGTAACTCGAAACAAAGTCACGGTGAGCAAGGTTTGCCTGGACACGCATGTCAACACGTACTTAAATGTACTTTTGAACTGCTTCGCCCGTCGAGCAAATGAAAAACCTGCCAAAGTCACAGGAAAAAGAAATCTGAAAAGCAAAAAAGATCATAAACGGCCAGAATGCTGCTGATGGCGGCGTCCGACTTTTACAGGGCAGTGTGAGCTGGACTACGTAATTTCTTTCCTCTGTTTTGTTTTAACTGTCTTCCAACATTGCGAAAGCAAATAAGCAAACGGTTAACGAGTAGCTGAAAAAAGATTGAAGCACTTCTCTTTTTCGATCAGTTTCGCCATGTTGCTTGGGCTTTGTATGTTGTGGACTCAACAGCGACGGCAGACACCACCTGCTCATTTTCAATGCTCCTGTCGACGCCCCGCACGAAAGATTCGCGAGCTGCAGCTGCCTTCCAGTGTTTTTTTTGTTTCTTTCAGAAGCCCCACAGCGATCATCGTCGTTGAAGGGGTACTTTCCTGGGTGGTTTCTACCTTTGTATCGTCTGCTAGCTTCTTTATTTTATTCGCCGTGGTTCGCGAATTTCTACAATTTCTCATTATTTTAGTCTGATATGAAGACCCTGCCTTTGCTGAAAAGTTCGGAAGGTGTTTGCACGGCCGATTATTTTGTTGCATTTTGTTTTCGTTACGCTGCAGCGGCTGGTGCGCTTGCTCTGGTAACCTTAAAATGTTGTTGCGCACGTTTTAATGATCACCTATTCAGGCAAAGAATTGTGACACCGCCGTTCGTAACGTATCAACAGTAACGTCTTACGACATAGTTTGAGTAGCTAAACACCTTTCATCCTCTTTGCACATGCACTTCAAATGCGTGTGATTCGAGATAAAATACATAGATGGGCCAGTTGGCACATCATGGGTAATAAGCGCCGAAGAAAAACGGACCAAGAGTAGAATAACAGCAACAGAGAGCGCACTCTCAACTGAATATATCAGGATTTTTTTTCCTAATAAATTTAGCTGAGAGAGCGCTTTGTGTCGTTGTTATTCTACTCTTGTTCCGTGTTCCTTCGTCGCTTATTTTCCATAAGCGTGTGATCCACTGAGTGGCTTTTGAGACAGCTAAATAAACTGCTCTATCTTTGATTCTGCGGTCGTTGTTATTTGATTGTTGTTGCAGTTGCAATCAGTGGATTTTGCGTTGCAAGCGCACTTACCCTATTGAAAGTGTCAGCTATAGGAATGACAAAACAAGGCTCGCAAAGCTCGACGACATAGCGGAGCCTATACGTTTCTATTGCTGCGTCTGCTTCCGTAGAATCCGAGTCCGCTAGAGGCGCCACTAACGCGTTCGCTCCCGCTCCCATGGGCTTTCCAAGAAGTTCCCTGTATTGGCAAAGCTATATCGTATTTGACGGTCGTGTCCTTTTGCCGCGACAATATAAAATTGCTTGGGCAAACTATATGGTTTCTTTTATAGAATGGGTAATTCCGGTGATTTCCTGCAAATTAATGTAGGGAATAACTATGTGCATACTTTACAGGAGATGTTATGGTGCTTCGTTTTGCATATTAAGATGTCGCCAGCGAAATAAGCCCATTTGCACAGCCAACTCAGATCCGCGACATACACGTACAACCCCCGCCGTTCCCTAGCGGCCTGAATGCATTGCACCTTTTGCCCTAGATTATTACTTCGTATGCATTACTGCTCCGGTACATGCTCTGAGGTTGGGGTGTTGTGAAGCAAACATATTCAAAATTTGCAAGATCTCCATGGGATGGACAGCTCCACTGACTCTGGAAACTGGCTAGGAAACACCTTCTACGAGCGTCGAAGGATGGCGTCGGGGAGGATATTTCGATAGGTATTTTGATAGGCTTAAGGAGCATACACGCTGCGAAAAAACACGCGTCGCGGCGTGATAATTTTCCCTTTTGTATATTGAAAGAACTCGCGCTCCGAGGAGGACGACGCAGGGAGACAAAGGTATCTGGACCAAATTTTCCACTCGTCGCCCGCGCTTGGGCCAATCAGCGAGCGAACCGGACGTGTCGTGTAGCCTTTTCCCGTTTAGGACACGTTTTCGCTTTTTTATTTTTGATCCGCAAAGATGGCGGAAAGGCAGAGCGATCGAGGGATTTATGCAGTAGCCAAACATGACTGGAACAGTTTTAGCGTAGAATGAAGCAAGCCGATTGGAACATCTGACTGTGAGCGGTGTGTTGTGTTCGTGTACAACGCGGTGAAACTACTCGTCATCGTTTGCGCGAAAGCCGCCACCGAAGGTCGCACTGTGTTCCGCTTTGTATTGTAGAATTCACACGACACTCCATATTTTTAAGCAAGCTCTCAAATGTACGTCTCCACTTAAAGACCTACCAACAAAGCGTTTTTTCGCAAGGTGCGAAATCCACCAAGCCAGCCTTTCCTTTTCCCCTCTCGGCGATGGCGGGGGACTCCTTGTGTTTATGCCTCTTGGGAATGGATAAGCCAGGATAAGATCACGGCTGAGCCACCCATGAGATGCAGCAACAAAAGAAGTTCCCTTTTCGTCGAGATGCCAGGCGAAGCAAAGAAAACGGAAGGGTGGCAAGGAAGATGCGATAAAATTATTTTGTATGTCGGTCTTTAAGACAACTAATATAGACGAAAAAAATGTACGCTACACTATATCCAGAGGTTCTCGGAAGCAACCACTGTCCCATTTTGAATATGCTGCGTCTACAGAACAACGCGTCATAGAGCAGCGAACGCACCCACTACGGTGTTGAGGAGTGCGTTTAGGAGGCAAGGGGTATAAAGCGAGCGCGTAGTTCAGAGGAAAGAGGGGACCACAAATACCAAGGTCAATGTATGGGTGTGCCACAACGAGGGATGCGAACTTTGGGTTACACTCCCGCTGGAGCGATAAATTTATCAGTGATTTATATGGTGTATTTACACGAGGAAGAAACTTCGGACGAAGATACGTGACGGCAGCCTACTCTCCTCCCTTACCCTGCTCGACGTCACCGCGCCACCTCTGAAAGGCCTGACGTCTGCATCAGGTGACGCGACAGTTTGTGATATGAAGTGGCGGATTTCTTAATTGTGTGAATACCCTGTTAGACAATCCAAGCACTACGATGTTCGAACTATTGAGAACAAAAATGCCTATTAAGTGTGTTCGTCATATTTCTAAAGCAACAAGCAAGTCATTTTGTTTTAACACTTCTTGGGCACGATATTTGTAGCACGGTCTTTACGATTCCAATATTTCTATTAAATATCCTATAATAAAACAACATCAGTGTGAATATAAATAAAAGGGTAACAATACATTTGGGAAATTCTTCTTTCTTCTAACGATTGTTTCCATAATTTCTTTTTTCTTTTGGACCACAAACCTATGAAGAGAACACATTTCTCTCAGGTTAAAAATTACAGCATGCTATCTTTTTCAGTTCCCTTGTAACGGTGGACGTACAAAAAATTAAATTGGAGAATTCATTTGAAGCGACTCCACGCAACTGGATGTACTACAAAACTAACACATATTACTCAGGTTTGCTGATTCCTTATATAGAATATTGTCAATTTAGTAGACGATAACTATCTACGCTTATTGCGCCTTCAATCCTGTGAACATTGCGCCCCTGGAAATTATGGTTCTTTGTGAAATATTCATTCAGTGTATTCTTGCTAATAATTTCACACTATAGCAGCGTACAATGTACCGATTTTTCGTAAGTTTACAGTAAACTGTGCCTATAAATACAAAAAAACTGGCACCTTTTTATTACGTTTACAACTCTCTTGTGAATTTAAACTGCGAAAAGAACGAAATGTGGGATTAGGAAACACAAATACATATCGCAATATTTATTAAAATATATTCTATATCTACTCAATCTATATATGTAGTAAATATATAATTACACAAACATGAGTAAATGTATTCAATATTTCCGCAGATTCTTTTAGAACTACGCTGCCGAACGCGCGCCTCCTTAAAAAAGTAATCAAATACTTTTCAGTGATTTTATAATACAATCTATATTAATATATTGTAAACTCAATTAAAAATCATTGACAATTTTCGCAAGTAATAAATCTTGAACCCGAACTATTTCACAGATAATTTTACTTCGATTTAATTTATATGATCGGACGTGCCATTCAATAGCAGGGGCATATTTTCGGGTCGGGCTTTATGGGAGGGGAAGTGGGAAAGATATGCGGGGTATTCGACGTCACGAATAAATGCGAGATGTCACGGGCGAAGCTAATTCCCAGATCCCCTTTGTTGTCCTTATACTTGTAGTTTCACCAAAACAATAAACATTGTTGCTAAGAAAAACAGTACGATCGACCGTTATTCCCAAATTTGGCCACATTGGAAAGCTCATTGGAGGGGTTGCATCCCGCCCTGCCTTTAATTGGCCGCTGCAATAGATACCGTTGATATGCCCACCAAGCAACATTTCTTTAGGCCCGAAGCGTCCAATAAAATCTTAGCTTTCTGCGGAACGCTCAGGCAGCACTCGATTTCTATAGAAGCTACACCGACTTCGTGATGAACGCCGACTCAGCCTTTGTGTCAAAAAAATGCTCAATGCGCTTGAACAAACAACGAAGAACTTAGACATTCGTGGCAGCAGCTTGAAGAAGCGGCCACTTTTAAAAATGGTTTATTGAGATAGGTGTTCGTTTCATCTGGCAATCGCTAACGTGTTCATAACGGAACATTATTTCATTTTACCTCTCTCTCTCTTTCGCCTAAATCCCCCAAGAGGATTAGAATGTAATGATGCGATAAATTATAAAAATAAAACTATCTTCTCTTTTATTAGGCCACCTGTATTTTTGGTACTGGTAGTGTGATTGAGCAGCCGAAAAATGCATGGCTGACATATTTAGGAAATGCAATAAAGACGAATCACCACTTTACGGGGATTTTAATGATCCACTCGGTATCGGAATGATATTCAATGT
Source organism: Ixodes ricinus (assembly GCA_037355805.1). NCBI lineage: Eukaryota > Metazoa > Arthropoda > Arachnida > Ixodida > Ixodidae > Ixodes > Ixodes ricinus. The sequence continues at coordinate 27,636 of JAZHYW010016720.1, forward strand.
GACATGAAGCGGAGAAATTGTGAATTTATGAAGGACTTTGAATTCATTTGTGCATCTCTTTGTGACACTTCATAATTTTATCGTGAAACGCGCTTGCGGTATATATCTCTCCATAAAATTGTTCCATGTTTCCTAGATTATTTTAATATTAGGCAGTTCCTACCCTATCGACGAAATGGTCCTTCACGTTTTCAGGTAAAAGAACTGCGAACACTCTTTGTTTGCACTCTCTTCTATTCCTTTCCTTCTGTACGTTGAATACGAGCAAACAAGGAGGATAAAGCCATAGATTTATATAGAAACAGTGATTGGTTCTCGCAGAAATCTTTCGCTTTTCAAGAGTTAACTCGGGCAATTATTAGATGAAAGAAAGATACATATCATCTGCTGTCGAGAATAGTGGGTGCAGCCGTCATATATATGCAGGAATGTCTCGTGAATCGAGACACCCTCGTCCCCCCCCAAAAATAGTCCATCATATGAGTTTTCTAAATTAAGACACAAAATGCAAGTTTTTTCCCAGCTTGTTTCAGCAAATGGTGATAATATAGCGGGGTATACATTTTAATTGGGTCCATGTTAACGATGCATGACTGTATTATTGTCTGAGTAAACCAATGAGTCAAATACGAATTTATGTAGACAAATAAAGCGGCACTCAAGGAAAATTAAAGAAAAACCTTTGCAACAACATTAAATTGTAGAGCATAGAGGGATTCAGCATTTCTACGTTTATTCAGAGGCGGTCAAGGATGAAGTATCAACCTTCGAAGATGATGCTCAAGGGACTGGTAAGTTATCATATTGACATTTTTTTGTAAGTTATGATGAAGCTAGTGACATTTTGATAGTAGCTAGAATTATATTTCTCACATATTTCAGAAACACCGTAAGTTCCAAATTTACAGTAGAATTCAAAGAATCATTAACGCCCAGATGTGCATACCGGGTGATAATTTTTATTCAACATATATTTTAGAGAAAAACATATTTACTGCCATGTGAATGCCGTTTTCACTATATATTTCGTGAGGCTCCGGGAAATTCTAGTGGAGAAAACCGTCAAAGTCTGGTGAGTTATTTAACAAATTGTGTCAATTAACTTTTAATGTGCGGACATGTACATAAGACTTTGGAACTTGCTGTGGCATCGCGCAATCAACCTTTATAGCGATAAATGCGAAGTCTCCGAAAGCCTGGCGGTGCGAGACATGTAGTGTTGCGAAAAGAAGTCGAACCGCGAAGGCTAAGAAAGATGCCGAAACCGATGTGACCAGCTTGCTTACAAACATGAACCTGAAACTGAACACCTTGTTGAGTATGAAGGAAATCGTATCCGCCATTGAAACTTCGGTTCAAAACATGTCAGACGAGTATGATAAACTACTGAAGAGTGTTGGCCAGCTGGACAAAGACATAAAAAGTTTAACAAAACGTGTGGAAAAAATCGAGAACGCCGGGACGGAAGGAAAACTTGCAGAGTTGAAACGGGAGCTGAATCGACTGCAATGGCACAATAGAAAACAAAGCCTGGAAATTCACGGGGTCCCACAAACCGCAAATAAAAACTTGCTGTCCCTGGTTAATCGAGGTAGCTGCTAAGTTAGATGTCCCGACTCTTGTCCCATGCGAAGTGGTTTCAATGCACAGGCTCCCTTCTAAACCAGATAAGATCCCTGGTATAATTCTGCACTTCGCGCAACAACAAACTCGCGATCACTGGCTGGACGAAAGACGCAACCTTAAACGCCCCAAAGATTAGGAGTATATCCTTAAAAATATGACTCGTCAAGATAAGGCGCTCTTGTGGTCTATGAAACAATGGGCAAGAGAACACAATTTTCAGTATGTTTGGTACCGAAATGGAAACATCTTTATCAGGAGGGAAACCGGTGACCCTGCCAAAACAGTAAGGAGCGAACATGACTTGTCAATTATGAACTGAGCAACTGGTGTGTGCACCCTTTCTCTGCATTTTTTTTTGTTTATACTTTCTTTTCAGATGGCAGTCTCGAAATATGTATTACCTTCTGAGTTTGAAGCGTTTAACGGAGAAGAGTTTTCCCTATCAACTCACTGGTTACTTGTTAATATTCGATCAGCAAAAACTAAAAGTGTTGATCTTGAGTGTTTTTTGCTGAGCTTTCTGATTTCGAGATTATTATGCTTTCTGAAACCTGGTACACGGAAAATACCGAGGTCTTCAGATTGCCTTTGTGTGAATGTTTTTTATCAATCGCAGCGAAACCCGAGGGGGCGGTGTGTAAATTTTGATTAAGGAAAGCATTGATTGCGAGTTACTTCCTTCGTTTACCGTTATCACTAAATATTACGAAGATTTTTCATTGCGAACCAAAAACGACTTTTTTTAGGTCATTTACCGCCCCCTGCAGACGCTTTGTCCCATTTTTTAAATTTTCTGAGCGCTCTTTTTGATTTCACAAATGAAAAGAAGCTGAACATTATTTGCGGTGGCCATTTTAATGTGAACACGTTAAGTAATTCTGTTTCAAAAAGGGAGTTGGAAAATTTAATACTTATAAACGGTTGTCGTACTGTAATACACTTACCGACCAGAGTTAATGTTACCTCAAAAACCTTGATTGATTGATTTATAACAAATTACGAGGAAAGTCGTATAAGATCTGGTATAATTAATTATGACCTCAGTGATCATCTTCCAATTTTTATGTGTCAAAATGAATAACATAAAGAAGAAAGTTCCAATAACTTCTGCGCAAATCCAGTGTGATACGCCGGATGGTTTGGAGAGGTTCGCAGAATGTGTGGCCAATTGGGATGATATCTTTTGAAAGAGCAATCCCGATGAGGCGAACAATTTTTTTCTTGGGCGGTTTAAAAACCTTTATCAGAGCAATTTTTCTTACAAACTAATTAAAGTGACGAAACGCATTCGGAAACCACCAATAACTGTAGATCTACTTGATATAGAAAGTTATATATAGAAAGTTCCCAAAACTAGAGATCCCAATGACCTGCGGACTTTTAAATCGTACCGTAATCAACTGACAAACGCCCTGAGAAAAGCAAGGGAGCGTTATCATCATGAATTCTTTAGAAACTTTGTAGGGCGTTCTGACCTTATGTGGAAGAACTTAAATTCAATTATAGAAGGCAAAACGCCCCATCATCTAGAATGCATTCTTTCTGCAGGGGAGAAATTAACTGGCGTGTCGTCGGCCATCGCATTTATTGTGAGGCTTGTTGATCTGCCTCAACTTAACCGTAGAGATGCTGCTTGTGACAATATAACCTTTAAAACTAGGGATTTCATTTTTTGTATTGCCAGTTACTGATATAGAGGTGTCTACTGTCTTCATGAAATTAAAAAAATAGTCATAGCTGTCATGCCTATGGTATGCAGATTCGGCCGGTGAAATATTTTACCACTGATCACTCCCTTCCTTACTTACATTTTTAATTTATGTTTTTCAACTGGGGTGTTTCCGCAGATTATGCAAAAGGCTAGAGTGTCTGTGCCAGTGATTCAACGCCAAAACGGGCTGGAACCCGAGTGTGTTACAGACAGTGATACGGATCCAGCACGTGAAAGGAAAGGGAGGATCAGAACCAGGTGGTGTGAGAAAGCGCGCAGAGAAGGTCGGAAAGGGCACGAAATATAGAGCAGTAACTGGGAGTGTAGAAAGAGCGTGCGCGGTCTTTACCTGTTTCTCCGCTTCCCTTCAACATCGGGTGGTGCTGAAAGGAAGCGCGCGCAGCGTCACAAAGAGACTGGTGTGACGTAATCCGTTTCTCTAAAAGCGCTACTCGATGGCATCACCTGAACTAAGAGCACTACCTGCCCCAGGTAATGAAAGACTTAGGGTCATCCTGCCCTATGCGCGACTCAAACTACGAGCACCACCTACCCTATAAGGATACCGCGTTTAAACGAGTTTGACAGAGTGGCCAAACATACAACCAATATTTTTCTCTCTTTTAAAGTTCGCGCAATCCGGTGCGACTTTGCTCGAGCGCGTAGCCTTGGATAATGATTAGAGTAGCAATCTTACCGTACAAAGTCACCGCGGTGAGTGCGCCAGCGCGTCATGCGCTGGTCGACTCAGTGCAAAAGATGATGTCTTGACCCTGAGACAGACATGACATGCTGGAAGCCTAACGTGGCCACTGTTACATCTCTCCAGCAACGAGCTCAGGAATCTCAGCGTGATCGCTGTTTCTATGCAACTCCTGTTGAAGGCCGTAGTGTAGCGGCAGTGAATCGAGCGGTCGTGGCCGCTGATAGAAAACGTAACAAACAAAACAAACGTCGCGGCGATGCGCCTTTAGGGCTGCTTGGTTGGTTTAACCGAATCGTTGCATCGAATGCGGTCGAGCATAAATTATCACGTTGGCCGAGCGTTTGGATATAGAATGTACGGTGACAATTACGCACCAACATACCGGTGTAAAATGTGCAATCCCTAAAGTGGTTTGTCCAATATGCAGAGTAATTTTGTTTTTCAGGAATACCAAATTGAACGTAGCTATCATTCTACTCGCCCTCATGCTTCTCGGAGTCGGATCTGTCACTTACTTGGTCTTATTCTCGAGTAAGTTTGTGAATCGTTTACGTTTTTCTAAGAGACAAATTTGTGACCCGTGGTTTAGTCAAAAGTCCTCATCCGTGTTTGTATCAGTTTTGCGTACAAACAAACAAAAATGCCCCATCAAGGCTTAAGTTTTATAACGCATTACATGTATTTTTTAAAACGACCACACACACACCCAACATTGATACTTTTTTATTGGCCTAAGCACTTCAAAAGAAGTGGAACGCGAAAGCGTTGTCGCGTCCCCGTCAGCATCACCTTCTCATTCGCTTCTCATGCCCTTCCTGCCAG
>JAZHYW010016720.1:37500-40000 GCA_037355805.1 Ixodes ricinus
TATGTCTGACTGTCTCTCTGTCTGTATGTCTGTCTCTGACGATCTGTCTGTCTTTCTGTCTGTTTCTCAGTCTGTCTGTCTGTCTGTCCGTCTCTCTGTCTGTCTGTCCGTCTCTCTGTCTGTCTCTCTCTGTCTGTCTGTCTCTGTGTCTGTCTGCCTGTCTGTCTTTCTGTCTGTCTTTCTGTCTCTCTCTCTGTTTGTCTGTCTGTCAATCAGCCTCTCTGTCTGTCTCTCTATCTATGTCTGTATGTCTGTCTGTCTGTCTGTCTGTCTCTCTGTCTGTCTTTCTCTCTCTATGTCTGTCTGCCTCTCTGTCTGTCTGTCTGTCTCACTATGTCTATATGTCTGTCTCTCTCTCTGTCTGTGTGTAACTCTCTCTGTCTGTCTGTATGTCTGTCAACTATCTCTCTCTGTCAATCTCTCTGTCTCTCTATGTCTGTCTCTTTATGTGTCTATCTGTTTCTTTCTAGTCTCTTTCTCTTTGTCTGTCTGTCACTCTGTCTCTCTGTATGACTGGGTCTGTCTGTCTGTCTCTCTATCTGTCTGTCTCTTGCTCTGTTTGTCTGTCCGTCTGTCTGTCTCTCTCTCTGTCTGTTGGTCTGTCTCTCTCACTCTCTGTCGCTCTCTGTCTCTCTGTCTGTCTCTCTCTGTCTGCCTGTCTGTCTGTCTGTGTCTCTCCGTCTGTCTGTCTATCTGTCTGTCTCTCTCTATGTCTGTCTGTCTCTGTCTTTCTGTCTGTCTCTCTGTCTCTCTCTGTCTGTCTCTCGATCCCTCTGTCTGTCTCTCGCTCCCTCTGTCTGTCTGGCTCTCTCTGTCTGTCTGTCTCTCTGCCTATCTGTATGTCTGTCTGTATGTCTGTCTCTCTGTCTGACTATGTCTGTCTGTATGTCTCTCTGTCTGTCTCTCGCTCTGTTTGTGTGTATCTATATCTCTCTTTATGTCTGTCGGTATGTCTCTCTCACTCTCTGTGTCTCTCTGTCTGTCAGTCTGTCTCTGTCTTTCTGTCCCTCTCTCTGTCTGTCTCTCTCTTTCTGTCTATCTCTCATGTCTGTGTGTCTGTCTCTCTCTCTATGTGTTACTCTTTATCTCTGTCTTTCTCTCTCTGACTTTCTCTCTGCCTGTCTCTCTCTTTGTCTCTCTCTCTTTCTGTCTGTCCCTCTGTCTGCCTGTCTGTCTCTCTCTGTCTGACTGTCTGTCTCTGTCTGTCTGTCTCTTCTCTCTCTCTCTCTGTCTGTCTGTTGGTCTCTGTCTGTCTGTCTTTCTCTCCCTCTCTTTTAGTTTGTCTCTTTCTCTGTCTGTCTGCCTCTCTCTCTGTCTGTTCGTCTATCTGTCTGGATGTCTCTCAGTCTGTCTGTCTGTCTGTATATCTTTTCCTTTATGCCTGTCTCTCTCTCTCTCTCTCTCTGTCTCTCTCTGTCTGTCTCTCTCCTTCTACTGTCTGTCTGTCTCTTTATGTCTCTCTCTCTACTACCTCTCTAGCTCTGTCTGTCTTTCCGTGTCTGGTTCTCTCTCTCTCTCTTTATCCCTCTCTAACTCTGTCTGTCTTTCCGTCTGTCTGGTTTCTCTCTCTCTGTCTGTCTCTCTCTTTGCCTGTCTGTCTGTCTTTCTCTATGTGTTGCTTTTTCTCTCTGTGTCTCTCTCTCTCTGTCTCTCTCTCTTTGTCTTTCTCACTTTCTCGCTTTCTGTCTGTCTTTCTCTTTCGGAGTCTGTCTCTCTGTCTGTCTGTCTTTCTGTTTGTCGTTCTGTCTCTTGTCTCTGGGTCTGTCTGTCAGCCTCTCTCGCCCGCCTCTATCCTCTGTCTATCTCTCTCTTTCTCTTTCTCTCTCTTTCTGTATCTCTCTCTGTCTGTCTCTCCCCGCTCTCTCTCTCTGTATGTCTGTCTGTCTGTCTCTCTCTCTGTCTGTCTGTCTGCTCTCTGTCTGTCTGTCTCTCTCTGTCTTTCTCTCTGTCTGTCTGTCTCCCTCTCTCTCACTCTGTCTGTCTGTCCGTCTCTCTCTGTCTGTCTGTCTCTCTCTCTCTGTCTTTCTCACTGTCTCACTGTCTGTCTGTCTTTCTCTCTCCCTATTGTCTCTCTCTGTCTTTCTTTATTTCTCTCTGTCTGTCTCTCTCTCTGTCTGTCTGTCTCTCTGTCTGTCTCGTTCTGTCTGTGTGTCTGTCTGTCTCTCTCTCTCTCTGTCTGCCTGTCTGTCTCTCTCTGTCTGTCTGTCTGTTTGTCTCTCTCTGTCTGTCTGACTCTCTGTCTGTTTGCCTCTTTGTCTGTCTGTGTCTCTATGTCCGTCTGTCTGTCTCTCGGTCTGTCTGTCTGCCTGTCTGTATGTCTATATGTCTGACTGTCTCTCTGTGTGTCTGTCTGTCTCTCTTTCTGTCTGTCTCTCCCTGTCTTTCTGTCAGTCTGTCTATCTCTGTGTCTCTCTCTGTCTGTCTGCTTGTCTCTCTGTCTTTCTGTCTGTCTCTCTGTATCTCTCTGTCGCTCTGTCCATCTGCCTCTCTGTGTCTCTCT
>JAZHYW010016720.1:50000-85771 GCA_037355805.1 Ixodes ricinus
ACAGCCTCCTGAACTGTCCAACTCTAGGCATCGTTCTCGACGTCGTCCTTCAGTTCGAACAAGAGGTCGTCCCAGAATCTGTGCCCAGATGTCGTTCTCTGAAGTTGTCCTAGAGGTCGTCGTAGAAGTCATCCGAGACGTCCTTCTTGACGTCGTCCTAGAGGTTATTCTATACGTCGTCCTGTACGTGTCGTTCTCGACGTCGTCCTAGACGGCGTCCTCCAGGCGTCGTTCTCGACGTTGTTCTATACGTCGTCCTTCAGATCATTGTAGAGGTCTTGCTAAAAGTCGTCCTAGACGTCGTCCTTGATGTCGTCCGAGATGTGGTCCTAGCACGCTAGATCTTTGACGTTGTCCTCGACGTCGAAATAGAAGTCCTCTCGGCACGCCGTGCTCTACGTCCTTCTAGGAGTGTCGTCTTTGACGTCTGCCTTAGAGACGTCAAAGACGACTTCAATTACGATAGGCAGACGTCCCAGAGACGTCTGCCTATACATCGTCCAAATATTAACACGCGTAGGAAACATATTTCTGAAACATTTCACCCACGGGATTATAATGCTTTCGCCTTCCGACTCGTAAGCCATCTAAGCGGCAGAGTAGTTGTTTTATTCAATGCAGTAGTTTTATAGTAGCCAAAACAACGTTGATGGTTTATAATGTGTGGTTTCTGGTATCAGATGGTTCAAAGTTCACGTAAGATTAGGTTTATTGATTAACGGTCTAAAACCTAAACATTTTATAGTGGAGAAAAAGCGCTTTATTGTTGAGGATTGCTTTCGTCGGTGATTCAAAAGAGCCACAATAAAACAAAAGTCCAGAAATATTTGCAAATTATTGATATTTGTTTTTTGTAGTCGCACTACTTTCAATACTAACAACATTTTGCGACATAAAAATAGTTAGTGTGGCTCTATTTTTTGTGACTCAGATTTAGACAGCCAACTATATATTTTATTGAAGCGGATGAAAGGTCAAAAAACTCATACAGCAAAGATGTTTTTTAAGAGTCACTTAAATTTTGCGTAAATGAAACTTTCTTGCGCTTTGCGGCCATTGAAAAATTAAATAAAAAGATAAACAGCAGAAATGCACAGAACGAAGTTTCTGAAACACCTGACGCCAAGCTTCCAAAACTTACTACGTCAAAAAGTTAGCAAGTTTACCTTACGAAAACGTTATGAACTTTTGAATGTTCATGAAGCAAAACGCTCGTAAGTTTTTATTCGGAAATGCTCAAACGTTCGTAACTTTTTCGTAAAATATTTACGAACTTTTTTCGGAAGAAAAGTTTCGGGAGTCTGAATTATGAATCTGGTTCGGTTGCCTAATGCTTATTCGTTGAGCATCAAAACATTGGCGGTAATGAAAGGTAACTGCATCCCAGAAGGTCTCAAGGCAATATTATGGTTCTGGATTTGCTAGAGCCAGCGATTTTCGTTGATATATCAATATAATACTGGGTATTGTGAATTTCAAGAAAAGGCAACGATCGTCATAATAATATTACACTCGTTTTCATAACGTAAGTAGGAATTCTGCAATGAATCAATTATTAAAGCTCAAACGGTTGCCTTAACAGAAATTGGAAGAGACGACATAGCCGACTCTTCAAGTCATGGTTCAGAAAACGATGCCCCGGAGGGTGATGGTGCACTTTCTACAACTGCTACGCCTTGGACAATGGCAACGGGCAGATCATCTACACGAACACAAACAACCACCGCAAAAGCATCCACCATCTTAACGGCAACAGGCAGATCGTCAACACTAAGACCACCGGAAACAGTAAGCCAATCAACTATTCGAATGATAACGGGCAGATCTGACAACACAAGCACCGACGACAATCGTAATGTCATCAACGAGAATCCCTACTATGCCAACAATAAAAACATCACGTGAGTATGATGATGCCATTTCTCAGATGTCAATATAGGTATAGGCCTTTTAAAGTGACATATATTCAATATTAAAATGCATGACGTGTTTTTATAGTGAATTCTATGGAAATAATAAGTTTTGCCACAGCCTTCCAGTTTGTTCTGAAATACTTTTTTTGAACTTAAAAAAATAAATGTCGACAAAACAAGGGAGCTTAAAGGGCTAGGTTCCCCAGGGATCGTATCCATCAGCCAAGAGATGGCGACACTCGAGCTCTGGACAGGTACCGCCATCGTCTATGAGCGATTGTAGGTGGTTGCCGCCATCCCTCATTGATGGCGGCAACCTTTCTTCGGAGGAAGAAGAGCGGTTCGGAACGAGCAACGATGCGCGCAGCAGCCTCGAATGGTTCCGCTATGTCTTACTGCGTCGAGCGCTTCAGATTCCTTGCAAAAAAGAGCAGCTCGCTCGCCTTGAAAGCTGCCGCCGAGAACAGAAGCTACAGCTACGCTGCTCTTCCTTCTTCACCAGAGTGAAAAAGCTGGAAGTGTTTTGTACATACGTGTTGCGGTGCTACATGCTGTAATGGCTTCGTTCAATACTACATGGCTTTGAAACGTAAAGCAAGTTCATCACCAATAAAACGATAACAGCAATCATGTCCAATGCGCTACCGGGGACCCCTTCCCCAGTCCTGCATAAGCGCCGAATTTAATTATTAATTCATTATACTTGTTTAGGGTACAATAAGGAGGTGTTTTTGGAGGAGGGAGGGGAGGGAGAGTAAAATATGTATCGCAATTTTAGATAAGCAGCATATTTGGTGAGAAAGGAGGTATTATATGGCTTGAGGCCAAAGGCAGTGTTATCTGACACGACCCCCGTGGCAGGTTACCTGGAATTCACGTGCCTGAGTGTCTTGTGAACTCAATTACCCATGACATTGAGATGTAATAATTAGCTTCAAGGTGGCAAGCTGGTGTGTGACGTAACCTAAGGTCACAGCCAGTTTACGTGACCTGACATTATGCGACGCAAGTGACAAAAAATGTCTCAGCTTTTTTAGCGGGGAAATTGACGTCAGATATTCATGTCGTGGTTCCACATTAAGTCATATTGCGCTTCTTTCCCAAATTACACGACATAAGTGTATCCATATCTAAAATCACGTCATGGTTTGACTTGACAAATATTCCCCTTAAGTTAGCCTGAATATGAAGCTGATTTGGACAAAGGGAAAAATATCCGGGATGGAGTGACGTGAAGTAGCATTCATACCTGGCAATATGGACCCTCTCTTTTTCAAGTGCAAAACTTTTTTAAGGTGCAACTCTACCATTATGGCGTTTTGGCTCTTATTTGATGGCTAATGATTTTCTTCGTATGTATTCTACAGCGATAATTAATGTCACATGAAAAAAAAACGGTTTTGATACTATATTTATTGTCTGAATATTATGACTATTTCTAGTTCGCGTATTAATCAGGCTTTAAATGACAATAATTTATATTACTGAAGAATGTTTTTTTCGAGTTATACCATTCCAACCTCCACGATAATTTACAAGAACAGTCGGTTGAATAGAGCGAATTAAAAAGTTCAGGAACGTACTGTAGAAATTATCTGTAATCTTAAATAAAAATAGGTTTTAAAAGGCTAATGTATGACTGTGCTTTAAAGACGGAAACTCCTCAACTAATGATCATTACCTGTCATTTAATCACGGAGCATTCTTCGATATTACATTTTTTTAATTATTTATGATTTCGTGAAGTTTGTATTTATATTGTGAAGTTTAGTATTAGCTCTCAAAATGTTATCACTGCGTTAAGGAAGTTGGAGTTAATTCATATAAATATCAAATGGCAACACGTGTTCGATAATACTTTGATGTAGATTTGCCGTCCTGTACCGCTTAGAACATCATGCGACAGAAGAAAAAAACGCACCAGATATTAGGGTGTCGGATGCCTGGATGCCCGCAGTGAGCGAGCCAGAGATCTCAGAACAACAAGTGCGAAGCTGCTGATCCGCCGCAGCTACTTTTTCGGGGGTTCCACTGTGCATTGGTATACACGCCAGACGCCATATAAATAAAATGAGCGAAATGAAAGACACTTCAATCGCAATAACGACAAAAACAAAATAAGAGGTTTTCTTAAACTGCAAAAATATTTATCGCAGTCAGATCATAACTTGTCGGAATGGTCCTCTATATTTTGATTCCCATCTACCTGGGTGGATCTTAACTGGCATCGGTACTAAAATAAAACTGAACACCTTACAACGCCTGAGTAATTTTGACCCAATGCGCTGGCCTATGAATCCCTAGGGGTGTTCGAATACCGGCTGAGGTGCCCGCCATCTGACGGAGGCTAATTCCAGATATTGGTTGCTCTTAACAATATATCCACTTGATTAAAATGAACTCGCAATTTGTTCTTTTTTATTGTTTTTTTGCTGGGGCGTGCCAGATAATCTTTATTGTTTCGGCCAAAACTAATATAGGATGTAAAATTTTTCTTCGCCTTAGCTTAATTCAAAACGCAACCAAAGCCAGCAGGCATATAAAGCCGACGAAGTAGCCCCAAAATGGGCAAAACTGCGCTTTTGGCTATCATTATTTTATTTTTTTTGCCTGCGCGATTTTTAGGCTGACCGGGCACAATCAAGTGCAGTGTGAAATCAATGGTCGAATCTTGTTCGCGAACCACAGCTTGGAGCACGTTGTGAAAAGTGGACAGTGCTGTTCCGTTCAAAGCACTGAGCTCACGCTGCAGAACCAAGCGAAGCGACCCTGGGTTCTATCCCCCATCTGGATAAAGGCCGGTTCAGACACTTGCGTTTGAGTGCGTTTGACTGCGTTGCGGCGGAGAACCGAAAGCGAGTCACCGGCACATCTGTGCTTCGTATGAAGCGTAGAACCCAATTCAAGGAATCTTCTTGGCACGCGATATAAGCAGCAGGGATGTCCTGGTGTCTCGCTGCCGCAACGCAGTCAAAACGCAGTCAAACGCAACTGTGTGAACCGGGCTTAAGCCTCGCAATGGTGAGCGGTCGTGCATCCACTATGTTAGTAATGGAGGCAGCAGTGATACAAGACCGCTGTACAAAACTCCTGTTATCAAAAACATCCAACGACTAGATTTTAACGCGCCATAACATTGAATTTTTATTGAGTGAGATCTGTGTTCGCGTTTTTTATGTTGGCTGCTCCTTTGACTAGGCGGCGTCCTTTTGAACAATCTCATATGTATGAGAAATTTCTGTGTCCAATAAGCACATATGAATCATAGAATGTATATAAACCATATAAACCATATAAGAGCTATACAAAAGCTATTTAAGATCTGTAAGAACATATGGAAACAAGTAAGAAACTTATTGGAAACTTCTCACAATATTCTTATATGGTTTGAAACAAATGACTTTTTCACTAGGGCACCTAATTATAATGCAACAGATTATAGTTGTCACACTTCTGGGAAATATGCAGTTTGTTTCACGAAAGATGGACAAATTCAATATTGCGAAACTACGCGTCGCAACAAAAAAAGGCTTGCGTCATTTTTGGTCGTGAGCCAGGGAGCCTATTCAGAAAAATTATTACAGTCCGATGTAATTAAATTGTTAATTATTTTTGCGTAATTAACTTTTTAATGTTGTGTTTAAGGGCATAGTTTCAATTAGAAAATTGCTCAGCGTCATCGAAAAACACTAAATCAACAAATTGCAGAACGATAGAAGGCACGCCAAGTATTTTACGGCTTTCTGAAAACCGTACAAATTCGACGGGTTTTGAGTTTCGGTTTGTTATCGGAGCGCATCTCCGCCCCGGCAGCACTGCGCCCCGTGGAGAGATAGTGCGTCCAGCTTCTGCTGCGCTGTCATCGCGCGATGCAGCAGAGGCTGGTTGCGCTATCTGCTCCACGGGGCGCGGTGCTGCCGGGGCGGAGATGCGCTCCGATAACAAACCGAAACTTAAAAACCCGTCGAATTTGTACGGTTTTTCAGAAAGCCGTAAAATGCTTCGCGTGCTTTCTATCGTTCTGCAATTTGTTGATTTAGTGTTTTTTGACGATGCTGAGCAATTTTCTAATTGAAACCATGTCCTTAAACCCAATATTAAAAAAGTTAATTACACAAAAATAATTAACAATATAATTATTTCGGACTTTAATAATTTTCCTAAAAAGGCCCCTGGCCCAGGACCAAAACGACACAAGCCTTTTCTTGGTGCGACGCGTAGTTTTCGCAATATCGAATTTGTCCACCTTTCGTGAAACACCCTGTATATAACTAAAATAGCACGATAACGCAAAAACAATAACAGCGTGTTTAATTTAAGAAAACAAATGTTTGGAGCAGTTATTGCAATTATATTTTTATAAAACAGCTTTTGCCGCCTAAATTTAATTTAGGTATAAGTGTGGTAAAATATTGTCGCTGATAAAGCGAGAGAGAGGAGGGAGACGAGAGCGCGAGTGGGAGTCAGGATGGTCAAAGCTCTGGTTGGGTCGATTAGTGGGTAGAGCAAAAAGATATCAGCTTTGTCTCCAATGCATTTTTCAAACGTGTTCAACGTGGAACTTCTGGAGCCTCTGGCGTTCGGCTCTAGCGTAATACGAATGCGCTTGACAAGTGTCAAGTGCGAAGACCAAGACAGCTATCCTTTAGGTCTACCCGCGGCGAATCTGTTCAAATCGGAGTTCGCCGTTCAGACTTGGCCGCACGCTCTCCTTCTCATCTTCCTCTCCTCCTCTCCTCTCCTCTCCTATCCCCCCCCCCTCCTCCAATTCTCGGCGCACAAAACCGAGCTGTCGTGCCTTGAACGGCTCTACCGAGCACGTCCGCTTGTTCAGGGCAGCATGCCCGCAATTACAGAGGTTCCCCTTGGCTCGCACTTACGGTGAGACCAAGATGCTTCTCCTAGAAGAGTATTCGGTGAGGCATCGCTTACCTTCAGCATACATGCAACGCCCCTCGGTTTTCACGCGTCTACAAGCTTGTTTCTCCTTATTGCTGTCGTTTATAGTCGCCACTGTGAAGTTAACCTCTGTGCTGATCTGTGTGCGACATACATGAGAGACAAAGGTAACAAAGGAGCAAGCTATTTTACGCGTTGCGAAAAAAACCTATGTTACCGGCCACGTGTGCACAATCAAAAATAATATTCTGCAACTTCACACGTGATCGCTCGCTTATGTGAACATTGTTTGTGAAGAGCAAATGTGACGCTACCCTTGTGACGGTATAAAAACACGCAGCAGAAGCTCGCCATCAGCAGGCGCTTTGTCCCAATATTTATGCAGCCAATGCATACGCAATTTGGGCGACGAGATGATTGACTACAAACACGCAGACGCGAGTCCATCCAAATGTACCCAGGTTGAGCGCCTCTGCAGGCGCCTAGACTCCACCCATAGCGGAAGCTCCCGTTTATTATGCTCGTGCAGAGCCATGTGAAAGTCCACTTTATCCATTGTATTCATGCTGCATTTTGCTGAGACCAAGGGTTGTAGTAAACTCTTACTCACAGGCAGTTATTTTAAACTTAACAGAATTCTTTCAATAAAGCTGTAGAGCTACACTTATGCGGATTGTTCAGGTGACTTATACGGCATTGAGACATAGTATATGGGCTGATCGTAACAATCAGAATGCTAAATAAATACAATTTGTTATTTAAATTTTGGTTACAGAAAATAGACGCGGTTCACTAATTTTACAAGAAAAAAGAGAAAAAGATATAACGCATGAGAAGCGAGGTTGTTCGCTAATGTTACCCCACTGGGACAGCAGGAGGAGGGCTACCGGTGCGATAACGCGTCCGTGCGAATGTTTGTCTCTGGTCATAACCCCAGCCTTTTACATGCTGCACAAGTTGTAACTTTAGCACAGTAGTGCGCTTCTCACGACGGAGCGCCTATCTAAACCAGATGTTCCCGGACTCGTCTCAAGGGTTCGGTCACAAATGCCAAGTGCTGCTAACACGAGTAAGAACAGACGCCACCCTATCCCTGGCACGCCAAGCCATGTGGAGCAGGGGTAGAATATCAGTTTATGCTCCCATTGCGACATGCATGTCAAGCCGGACATCCGACACTTGATCTGGGAATGTCCGAAAGATCAAGACATACAAGTAAATATAGACCCCAAGACGTAGACTCATTTGAAGGCTGTACTCACCCTCCGGGAAATGAAGACAGTCAACGAAAGATACTACGAAACCTGCTTGTCTTCATTCATGAAGTCAAACTAGACCCTTTCATCTAACCTAATTTTTTTATTAATATCCCAGCACCCAGACATTGAAGCCGATTACCGGGGACCTCCACAATCCCACTCTGTTTTTTTTGTTGCTAATAAATCACATTTCCACCTAATTTAATGCCCTTTTAGCAAGTTTCTTACTGGAACGATATGTCTATTTCCACTAATTTGAAAGGTAATTCATAATTTATTCTAATTACATGAATGATCGTTACCACTAACCCACGGTAGTATGTCCCCCTTGCTGTTTAACTCACCTGCACAAACCGCATAAGATGAGCTTTCATGGCATTTTTAAAGAAATACGTTAAGCTTAAAGAAACACCCGGCATAAGACGCTCGCTGTATGGTGTTAACTATACTTTAAATATTCGTCAATAGAAGCTCGAGCAAATGTGCCTTTCACAATGCGCACCGATGGTCGTATGAAAAGATTGTACACCAATCCATTTTTTTACAAACACGCGTCTGGTCACGTGACATTATGCATGAACTGCAGCTATGCGCAGTGCTATATGTTTGCTCGTGGGTGAGAGCAAAGCTGAACCTAGAAACGCAAGCATTTTGCCTCAAGCTACCCATGCATTGAATAAAAATGCATGCTCAGCTGCTTTGCTCAAAACGCAAAGCTAAATCTTGGAACTTGTGTTAAGCTTAAAGTTAAAGCACACGGACGATTGTCAAATCACCACATCTTACGAGTGAAAATTTAAAACAACGAGACCACCCTAGAGTGTCGTCAAATATATACGTTCGGTAATAGCGTGGGATTAATTTTCTCGACCTGGTGAAACTAGGCATGTTGTGCACAATGTGTGTTTGTCGTAAGTGTAGTAAATTTTGAAGGTTGCCTTCCCAATACAACATTTGTCACGAAACGTATTTAATAAGGTAATTAGCATATAATGCATATTTAATAATGAATTGATCAAACTTGTTTTTTTAGTTTGAGCTATTGATTTCTTATATTTGTAGAATCCACTTTGTGAGTTTTAAGGTAGGTGATAAATTATAGATATAATAAATCTTCGTAACTTTTCAGGGATTTCCATGGTTTCCGAAACCAATCATCTGCACCTACGGGATTGGGCTAGCGTCTTCCGTAGTTCCGACAAAACCTCACGTATGCGACTACATTTTTTTGGACAGCCTCTCATTCAAAAACTCCAAACGTTACCATCTTTGATAAAAAGCACGGGGCCATTATGTGGCTCCTGAAAGTGATAGAGGACCATTCAAAAAATACAGGAACGAAGACTGAATTCGGACTCTTCATAAACTACAAGTAGGTTCCAAAATATTTCTTTTGTATTTGTACTATTGGTTGAATAGTTCCACAGCTGTGAATTTAATGACAAAATTCTCGCTCTGATCAAACTCAATATATTTGTGTACAGTAAAGCAGCGAATATTGATTTGCTTCATCAGCCCATTAACCTCCAAAAACCTTCACCTCTTTGTGAGGGTCTTATATTGGTGTCTGAACTTACTAGGCTCGATCTAAAATGAAGCCTAGAAATCGGCGCCTGAATGACGCAATCTGAACGTTTCGTGAAAGGTGCATTATACAGTTCGATTTTTTCTTGTAACATTACAAAGCGTAGCGCTTTTTCTGCAACAAAAGAGGGTCACAAAACGTGTTTGGCGCGGGTTATCATAGATGGCGTATGAAGCATTGTCGGAAGGTGTAGCCAATCACGGAAAGGAAGCCGACGACGACTACGCAGACGAAATCTGAGAAAGCGAAACCGCCGTCGTCAAGCAAACGCCTTTGAGAGCGCAGCTCTGAGGCGCCCGTTTCCGGCTTGAGCGGCGCCGCCGTCAGCTGCAACCGCACGTTGGATTATGGAAAAGGTCCCATTATGTCGTCATGAGTGACGTCACGATGGCGACGAGTGACGTCATCCTGAGAAACGTCCCATAATGCAACGCGCGGGTAACGAGTGACGCCACGTGTAACGTCACGAGGGTCCCAGTGAAGTCACACATGACGTAACTTGCGACCCGCGCGTTCCATTATGGAACGTTTCTCATAATAACGTTAGACGTACGTCAATGTGGATCACGAGTGACGTCACGAAAGTCAAAAGGGACGTCACGACGGTCACGAGGGTTAGGAGTGACGTCACGAAGGCCACTACCTTCACAGTTGAATGTCACAACCTTCACGAGGCCTTCACGAGTGACGTCCCGACGGTCACTAGGGTCACGAGTGTCGTCACGAGGTAGGAGGAGAAGAAGTGGAGGAGGAGGTGAGGATGATGAGGGAGGAGGGTAAGAGGAAGGGAGAAGCAGAGAAGGAGGGTAGAGGAGGGGAGGGAGGAGGGGACGAAGGAGAGGTACAGAGTAATAGGAGGCAATATGCTCTCCCGCACCGTCCCCTCCTGCTCCTCAAGAGCTGCGCTGTATTTCGGCATTACAGGGATTTGTAAACGTCTCCAGTTTTATTTTACTTTATAGTTTTTTTTTGTCGGCATATATTCTCTAGCCAAAGTTACATTGCAAAAAGAGTACGTTCATTTTAATAAAACACGGTGCTCGCAAGCAGCCTCGATTAGGGTGCCACCATTTGCCGGCCGCCCCGGTGACAGAGTGGAGACACCCGCCATTTTGTGGCAAACTTTGCGATGATCTCACCAGCGTCATATTGCGTCTATCTTTCCAGAACGTTTGCTGAACGACAACGCTTTTGCACCACGACTTTGTCAGACACACTCTACAGGACCCACTCCTATGTAGAGGTAATACTGATTTCAGGCACATATTGTGGCGCTCTATTGGCTTCCTTGGTGTCTCCACCCTGACAACGGAAGCGGCCGGCATATAGAGGCACCCTAAACTCGATAAGAGATAGCGCCATCTATCAACTACGTTCGCCAAACGCGCCCTGCCGCTCGACTTGGTCGTCTGCGTCGGCACCCGCCGCTGACCCTGGAAAGTTTCTTGAGTTTATTTGTCATGGAAAGGGAGCTACGCTTTCTAAATTTATAAGAAAAAAACGACATGTGAAACAAACCTTTGAGCAAACGTTTAGATTACTACCTGCAAGCGCCGAACTTTACAGCTCATTTTAAATCGAACCTGGTGACATCAGTCAATCCACATTAAGGCCAGTCATTTATGTTCGTGACAAGTATGCAGAGCCTGGATTCAGCGCAACTTCCTAAGATATAAAATCAATACAGTGAGGGAGTGTAGTGAATAAGGCTGGGTGAAAACGAGGCGTAGTATGGCATTGGGGACTAGAAGCCGTAAAAAACAACTATTGATGCATTTAACGCAACTAGAACATTTCACAGCTTCCAGTAAAGTTTGCGTAGTAGACATGTCTCAAAACTTGGTATGTCGTAGATTCCTGGAACTTCTTCAGCGTGAAACTATTATACATCAGAACAATGACTACGTCAGTTTGATTTGAGAAGAAGTTGAATATATGGTGCCTTGCTTCTGTTTTACTTCATAATGTTGCGGTGCAAAACATTTTCTCAACATTTCTAATCGTAGAAATATTCAAGCAGAAAATACATACTTTGTAAACAGTCACATCTATGCACAACGCCTCTCTGTTCAAGTTAATTGTAATACATATGTATGATGATTGAATGGCAGGAAGTAAAATGCTTCAAGCAAATGCACGTATGTTGGTAGGTTGTAAAACTTCTTAATATTTGTAGATTAAAGACCATGCTGTTCCGAAAACATTTATAGTTACAAAGACTTGAGTGATAATATGGGGGTTGGGGGCGGTTGCATTTAAATTGTGCAGGAGAAGGTGGCATGCCAAAAATATGTTGAAGGAAATATATATGCTGGTCACATTTCCTTGAATTCGGTGAGAGCTAAAAGCCTTGTGCATCATATTTGTTACTTGCTAAACTTTTAACTTCTAAAAATACAAAAGGCAGATTTTGGGATTTCGAAGATCGTCACAGCTCGCGTATTTGGAAGTCAGGCAGTCGCAGATACAGCAAGTAATACCTTAATAATAAAATACCTAATGAGTTCGTACAATGACAAAAATGCAAACCACTAATCGTTCATGAAGACTCAATGCGATGGAATAATTAAGCTGCTCATCACAGAACTTCCTTCAAGGCATCTGGCTCCTAACACGTTGTAGGCCGGCTTGTCCTGGTTCCCCACCAAATTTACAGAGAACAATTTATGTCACGTGACCCATGCACCCATTGTGGTTCACCTAAAAGATTTCCCAAAAAATTGACGTCAGTACATACCAATCAATTCATGCTTCCCGCCACATTTAGCAGAAAACGTTGCTTCAAGCGTTGACGTATGAACCTATCATCCTTTCCCCGCTAAATTTAGCAATGGAGATTGATGTCACCGTCTGTGCACCAATTCAGTTTCCCCGCGGCTGATTGTTATCTTTCCAATGAGCCCAGGCCCGCGGCCGCTTAAAGCAGACACGCTGCTATCAACGGAAAAGAATATGCGCATAAAAAATAGCGCCGCGCCGCGTTACAAGGAGTGAAAAAGAAGACGCTTGAATGAACGTGGAAAACTAAATCATAATGGGAATATCTCGCCATGACTGGACTTTGTTATCACCAGCATCACCATTTTAGTCCGCCCTCACCCCCGGCGTTTTATGTATTAGCTACTCTGTTCATTTTTTATGATCTCAGGTGTGCATTGTGTCTGCGTTAATTTGATAATTTTCATAAGTATTTTCCCTGCTCAAATGTGGGCGAAGATTTACTTGCTCTTTTATTTATGCCTGGCAAATTCGCGTTCACAATTCTTGTCTAATGTTATAATTCGCTATATAATATATATTAAACTTTAATTGAATGATATTTATGTAATCCAAACCAAGATTTTTTTTGAAAAAAAAACACCTAACGTTCATTTTTGTGGTTAAATTATCACCCTGGTTTATAAATTTAGTTTTTTTTTTACTTGTTTATACATACTCATTTTCTTCCCGGTTCTAGAGAATGCGACATATGCTATAAACCGGCCCATCAGCCAAAACGTTTCGAGACTGTTGTTTAGCACATCCAATATAAAAGAAATATAGTCGATTGTTTGAATATATAAATTCATAGATTCACGACGAGGATATATTTGAAATTATATTTATGAGGCAAGGCCTAATCCTTGTCATTTTTTGTGGCAATTAATTAAAGAATGCTCAATGCCTTATGAGAGTAATATTTCGCTGTGATTTGACGCCATGGCCCATGTGTCAAATCAAAGCGAAAGACCAGTTTGAGAAATCTAACTGGATCAGACTGGCCTAACAGGAAGTGAAGAGTGATGCAACTGGCAGTTCAGACTGGTCCAACTGGTAACCATATTGATCTAACTGGTAACCAGATCTGGCCGGACTGTAACCATACTTGGCCTATTACTGGTCACCAGATTGGCGCTGACTGGTCACCAGGTTGGCCGAACAGGTCACCAGATTGGCAGAACTGGTCACCAGATTGGCCGCGTCAGTCACCAGACTTGCTGAACTGGTCCAACTTTGTAACCAGATTTACCAAACTGCTACACCTGGTGGCCTACCTGGTCAAACTGGTTACCAGTTTGACCCTCTTCTCACACTTTATTGGCTTTCGAGTTTGATATTTTGGCATTTCAAATATTTACGGTATTGATCGAGCGTTACTTTTTACTAAGAGCATTCATGTCACAAAACGTTAGGCGCAAACAGTTAGTGAAGATTTAATATTTTGGACCAAACCCCCCAGTCTCGGGGTTTTGTCCAAATGTTAGATTCATCCTGAGCCTTCAAAATACTCTCAAAGGAATATCATTGCTGGGAAAAAAATCAACATGCTGGGAATATATTTTATTGCTTAGGCGCATCGAGAAATTCCGCACGTTCAAAACGACCAGTATAAAAGACGGAAACACAGAGCTCGGAAGTAGTGATCGGTTTAGTGTGCCGTTTTGTATTGAGGTTTGTATGTGTTGTGAGTGTGTATTCGCTCAATGTATGTTCAGCCGAAGCTCGTAGTAGCCGTGTTGTGTCTACATTTGCGTGTAATAAACATTTCCGAAGCGGAGTGGTGGCGTAAACAAATGAAAATATTTTTTTGTCGAACCAGTATTGCCAGTTCAACCACCATGACCAGTTCAGCCATCATGACCAGACAACCAGCATAAACAGTTCAACCGCCATGACCAGTCAACCAGTGTGACCAGTCTGAGACCACCTTGATCAGTTCAACCGCCATGACACTGGACAAACTGAAGCAATAACCAAGTTTGAAACTGGTACCAGTTTGAACTGGTCTTTCCAATAGGGGGATCGGTGGCCGAGTGGGCTAGCGCACACCAGCTCGGAGCACGTGGAGCGAAAGCTCGCGCTGCAGAACCCAGGATCCTGGGTTCTGCAGCGCATTACATTCCAGATCGAACCGGGCAGAGGCCCGGTTCGATCTGGATGAGCATTGTACCAGCATGCGGTCGTGTATGACTACTGCGTGGTTCACGTTAAAGACCCCGGTTAGCGTTTATACTGGATTGGCTAAAGAGCTCATCTACAGCGAGTGACTTGTCACAACTTTGAAATGGCTGACCGCTGTATAAATATCCGCACAACACGAATTTTTAATTTAAAAAGACAAATTACGTAAACTTCATTAATCATATAATATTATGCATATTGTTTGAGCGATTTCCTACATTTAACGAATTCATTAACTTAAAAATTATGGAAATCGAAAGAAAATGTCCCTTAATCCTTTCTGTCGTGGTGTGGCCATTGTAAGGCATAACAAAAATATCGTGCCATCTGGGCGAAAATGATGCTGAAAGCCTCATTTCGTGTGCTATATTTCTTAGCTGCTCTGAAGACAGCCCAAATTAAGAAGGCATGGAAACGCCTATTGAATATCTAGGGCAACGACGAATTGTGGGCCTCGAATACGTTGTGGCCAAGACTTTTTCATAGAGAAGATTGCTGCTGTCGGTCACACAGAAGACTGTTTGTCAAAATCGAGGCATTCGTGTTTTTTAAATGCCACTGAATCTGCTTAAGCAATATTTTCTCCCAGTTTTACAAACGTTAGGCATCAAAGAAACAGGTCTCCGATTTTTTATGCGATCTAGGAGCTTCGCCCTGTTTGTGTATAAAAAACAGATATGAGCGCTTCTAATATCTCGGCAGGTTCCCTGAGTCCCTGTCCTGATTGTATCTGTACAAGACAAGCTACTTGGTTTCTTCCGGTAGGTGACGCAGTGCCTGGTAAAAAATCCCGGTCAGACAAGGATGGCTGTTGATTTTTGTCGTGAAAATAGCGTCCAAGAGTTCACCCATGTTGAGCTGGCTCTCAATCTCCAACTCCTCGGGCTTTCAAGCCCAATAGCCTTTTTTGTAGCAGCCTTGATCGTCATCTCCTACCCAATCAACTTTAGCGTCGGGGCTAGTTTCTGCGTCACATTTTTGCACTGTACTTCCATCCGCTCAGTGCGCACCTTGAAAGACTCGCCTTGTACTCAGAGTGCCTTGGAGTACCTCGCGACCTTCACCGAAGCACGCTTCTGCTTTATCTTGTGTGGCAGCGCATTCTTCCTGCAGCATCTTTAAAAGCGCCTGTCGCCAGGAGGCCCAGAGATTCAGTAGGTGGTTGTCAGGTTGTGGAAATGTTTCAAGACCTGTTCTCTTGGGGCGCTTTGCGTGGTCTGATTAATCTTAATATTTTGGTTCCTCGTGTTTGAAGTAGTTTCCTTACAGGATGCTGCTGGAGCCCTTACCAGCGGGTGAGCTCGTTGCGAATGGCGATTTCTTCACTGCGATTATCATGCAAGGCCCTTCCTAAGCGACGATTTCAAGAAAGATTTGGAGAATGCTGGGGAAAAATAAAATGTCAAAGTAGTTGGGGCGCTCTGTTATAACCACGCCTGGCTACTCAGGCTTCAAGCTGCTGAAGATAAGGGGCCATAATGAGCCAGAGGAGGTAACAAGCAAGGAAAGATCGTCTGTCGTGATGTCATTGAACCAAACCGCACTGGAAAAGAAGATCTGGGGTGCACTTACTGCCACCATTCATCCCCATTGAAGAGGTGGCGAAGGCCTTCGCCTCCTTAGATAAGGTGAAGAGCATCGTCAGAGAGTGATGGAGAAAGCCCGGCTACGAGGACTTGAAGAAGTCGACAACACGGACTGTGCACCTAGTACTTCACGAGCGAGTGTCGTTGAACGCCATCCCACACCATATCTGCGTTGTCGTTGTGGATGACCTTGTGTCTGCGCCGGGCAGATCACCTCCCCGGCTCCGCTGGGAGCAGGTGGAACATATGCACCGACAGTGTGAGACGCCTCTGCGCCAGGGGCACCTAGTTTCGGTCTTCTGTGCCGGTCCCTCCCGTCCCCACTTTTCCGAACACGACTCGGGGAGGCCGAGGTTGTGGTCCGGAACACCGCTGAGAGTTAGGCGCCATTATGGACGAGCTTCAAATGTCCGAAACCAGTCCGTTCCGTCAAATGCTTGCTTAAAAGGACCTGCACAGCGGAGGAGGCTGTAGGTGGACACCTCAACGACACAGGTGGAAACCACGTGCGCGGTGCATACACTCGCAGCGAGCAGTGTGGCGACGGGAAAGTTGGATGGCGACTCTATGGGGCGGAGATCGAGAGAAGACAAAGAAGCCGGTTTGCGTGGAAAGCGAGAAGCGACGATGGGGCTTGGGAACTTCATGGGGACGGTCGGGACGAGGACGCGGATATGCACGGTTTGACCCTCTGGCAACAGCAAGGTAGATAAGGAAGACAAGGAGCCGGGGGCTAAACTGTCTCTACCTGCTCTTCTACCGCTGCCTATTACGCCTGATGCTTCCAGTCGGGACACGTCATTGACGAGCCCCTTGGGAATCTCCCTGCTAAAGGCGGTTGTCCTTCTTCCACCTGTACGTATGTGCTGATAAAGAGTGTACGCAGCATTTTCGCTATTTGACTGAGTTTTAATTATGGGCTTCGTAACTCGCGAATTTTTATTTCTACTTTGTGTCAATGGCGGTGAAGGCTTCTTTTTCTTTGTGATACTCATGATATTCTCAGTTCGCAGTCTAATGCAGTTCTTATGTATCAAGTTACTTTAAACACTTTAAGTGCGCAATAAGAAGCTGTTGTTTGGTTTCATAAGTGAATGCGCGAAGTTTATGAGATAAACACGAAGGTGTCTGACATGCTGTCAGATCTGTTAAACCATAATTTGGATCTTGGTAGCCATTAATGAAGCCTGGTTTTTGAACCACTACGATGTCGTCCACTTCGGGGGATACGAGTTCACAGCAATATCCCGCAATGATATAAAAAAACGGTTAAAGTACAGGCGAGCTGGTGGATATTTATCCATGTTGGAACTTAACCCGAGACTGGGGTAGAAACAGAAACTTAAAAGTAGAAGGGACAGAGACAAGTGAAGAAGAGAACGTCTCAAACGCAGCTAAAAGATTTATTTAGTCCCACATCCTTATATACTCACAACCACAAGGTCACACAAACACTCGACATGCCCCTTTCAAAGACACAACACACCAAAAAAACAACAAAAAAACCAAAGATGACAATGCAATGGGACGCCCCCTCAAGCAACTACTACGAACAGAGGCAAACCCTCCCCTTCTCCAGAAAAGAATTTTTTTCTTTCCTTTTCCTGTGTGTCATTGACATTACACCCACGAACCAACAAGACCCAGATCTTGAGTACAAAGACCAACGATCTCCACGAACACGAAAGAACTGGGAAGAATATCTCCAAACCGGAACAACAACCACAACAGACAGATACTAATGGACTCACTCTAACAAGCGCAAAACCACTTCACCCTTCAAAAAAAAAAAATTGTTTACAGTTCTAAAAATGCTTTAGCATTGTTCCCCAACTGCAACGATGCCTGACTTATACAATTACCTGATTGATTTAATCCGAATGGTTTCCCTTACCAGTCTTTTACTGTCATTCACTTCTTTATGTATTATTTCCGTCTCTGACCACAAAGCAGTGCAATTGTTACATTCATTTATGTGCTTAGCTATTTCAGAGTTAGTTGCGTTAATCCTTACATTTCTCTTGTGTTCTGTTAGTCTGTCATTAACACACCTCGAAGTTTGCCCTACATAAGCAAAGCCACACGCCATCGGAATTTCATACACTACACTGTTCTTGCAAGCGATCGATTTTTCACGGTGACCTTTCCTGCACTCATGCAATTCAGTTTCAAAAGGAGTTAATCTACCTAACCTGAAATCAGAACTAAAAACGGTTTCCACTCCAAACTGCTTAGCACACGCCTTCAGGTAATGTGAAATTCTATGAAAATAAGGAATCACAGCAATCCGTCTTTTCGACGTGTCTTCTCTTTCCTTTTTCTCCTTAGTGTGTACATCTAAATTCCTTCTGATGAACTCTTCTTCATACCCTGCCCCTCAGCCTCTTCCATTGACCTTCCAACGAATTTGTGATAAAGTGTATGCATGATCGGTCTAGAGCATTTCTCATCAAAGACTTTACCACTCCCGCTTTCACCGTTTTCGAATGGCAGCTCCTTTTTGACAGAACAGGTTTCGGGTTTTCTTTGCCGTACTCCCAGCAGAGACCTTTATCAGTGTGAATTCTTATATCCAAGAATTGTAATACTCCATTTTCCGGTTTCTCTACGGTGAAGCGTAGTTCAGGGGCTGCTGATCTTATCAAATGCTCGAGACCGTTCAACAGGTCATCCCGGAAGGTGCACACAAAAATATCATCCACATAACGCCTCACAAAACACGTGTCCTCTCCAAAACCTTGAATTCGATCAAACACAACAGAGTCCAACGAGTTCAGATACACCTCCGATAAAGCCGGTGCAACCGAGGACCCAATGCACACGCCCTCCTTCTGCACAAACTTTTTTCCCTCATACTCCACAACCGTAGACTGAAGATAGTAATCAAGAATGATAAGAAAACTGTCTAGCGAAATGCCTGTTTGGGATTGAAACTGAACCAGATTCGATTCTAGCGCATCCTTCACCCTTGTCATCAATCTATTTTTCTCCAGAGAATAATAGAGGTCCTTAATGTCCATCGATAAAACTGCACATTCTCTCCCGTGGTTGACCTCCAATATACTGATTAACTCGTTCGAATTCCTGAGGGACAATGACTTATCTATATGTGTAAACTTTAGACCGTTCTGTAGAAACTTTGAAACTGATTTCTGCCACGTGCCACATTCGTTAATCACCGCCCGAAGAGGCATTTCCGGTTTATGATCCTTTAAGAAAAATTTTACACTTAGCGTTGACCGCATTGGACCTAACAGACTCTTTGCCACACCCTCCAAATCGTCCTCCCTAAGAACCGAAACGATCTTTGCCCTTAGCTTAGCAAGGTTTCCATTCCATTCATAGAAAAGTGAATTCATCGTTTCGTCCGTTTTCTTTTGAAAGACCGACCCGGGAAGAATGGCAAACTTCCCAGATTTGTCCGTTTGCAGTAACTTCACTGATCTCGCTTCTAAGTCTTTTTTGACCCCACTGATTTCACGAAAATTTCTCTTGTCATTTTGATACCCGTTTCCCATCACTTTCTCCATTTTACTAACAGCAACATCTATAAACGCTACTCGCTCATCAGGGTTAACATTCCTGGCAATAGTCTGCATGCACGAAAAAACATCCAGCTTTGATGGCTTTATGTCTAGACAACATTTCGGTCCTCTCCCCAAAATTTCTTCCGATTTTGACGAAATAAGTTCACTGTACGGGTTAACAAGCGACGTCTGAGGCATACAACCACCATTATTGTAGACCCAAGACTTCCCGCTCTCCTGACGCATAGAACCACACTTGATATTGTCCAAAACAATCCTACGTTTCACATACCAAAGACGGTCGAAACGGGCCTTCTTCATTCTGTTCCAATGATGGTAGTCCGGGTGGTGCTTGAACTCACTTCCAACCAGGAGGGACCACAGTCTTTCACACGCGCTGCGGATATCCTGGATCCTTTGAGATGCACCATCTCTGTAAGCCTTGATTATCTTCTTCTTGAACCTCCACGGTATCCCTGATGTCGATAGATGCTTGAAGAGTTTTGGATCAATGTAGTTCTTCCGCAAGGAGATGCCAAAAAATGCAACGTCGGCTTCCAATTCCGCAAGACGGCGACCCAATTTGTCCAGCACGTTGAAAGCTTCATGAATAACGGCAATCGGCGTCGGTGTGAACGTTTGAGTATTCGAAAAGGGGGCACTAAGCCTGCTTCTGGCACAATTAATGAAAAAACGGTTAAAGTACAGGCGAGCTGGTGGATATTTAACATGTTGGAACTTAACCCGAGACTGGGATAGAAACAGAAACTTAAAAGTAGAAGGGACAGAGATAGTGGTAGAGAACTCCTAGACGCAGCTAAAGATTTATTTAGTCCCACATCGTGATATACAGGCAAAAGGACAAGATAACACAAACATTCTTTCCGGAGAAGTGGAGGGTTCGCTTCTGTTCGTAGTAGTTGCTTAGAGGAAGCGTCCCATTGCATTGTCACGCTTTTTTTTTGGTGTGTTGTGTCTTTGAAAGGGGCATGTCGAGTGTTTGTGTGACCTTGTGGTTGTGAGTATATAAGGATGTGGGACTAAATAAATCTTTTAGCTGCGTTTGAGACGTTCTCTTCTTCACTTGTCTCTGTCCCTTCTACTTTTAAGTTTCTGTTTCTATCCCAGTCTCGGGTTAAGTTCCAACATGTTAAATATCCACCAGCTCGCCTGTACTTTAACCGTTTTTTCATTAATTGTGCCAGAAGCAGGCTTAGTGCCCCCTTTTCGAATACTCAAACGTTCACACCGACGCCGATTGCCGTTATTCATGAAGCTTTCAACGTGCTGGACAAATTGGGTCGCCGTCTTGCGGAATTGGAAGCCGACGTTGCATTTTTTGGCATCTCCTTGCGGAAGAACTACATTGATCCAAAACTCTTCAAGCATCTATCGACATCAGGGATACCGTGGAGGTTCAAGAAGAAGATAATCAAGGCTTACAGAGATGGTGCATCTCAAAGGATCCAGGATATCCGCAGCGCGTGTGAAAGACTGTGGTCCCTCCTGGTTGGAAGTGAGTTCAAGCACCACCCGGACTACCATCATTGGAACAGAATGAAGAAGGCCCGTTTCGACCGTCTTTGGTATGTGAAACGTAGGATTGTTTTGGACAATATCAAGTGTGGTTCTATGCGTCAGGAGAGCGGGAAGTCTTGGGTCTACAATAATGGTGGTTGTATGCCTCAGACGTCGCTTGTTAACCCGTACAGTGAACTTATTTCGTCAAAATCGGAAGAAATTTTGGGAGAGGACCGAAATGTTGTCTAGACATAAAGCCATCAAAGCTGGATGTTTTTTCGTGCATGCAGACTATTGCCAGGAATGTTAACCCTGATGAGCGAGTAGCGTTTATAGATGTTGCTGTTAGTAAAATGGAGAAAGTGATGGGAAACGGGTATCCAAATGACAAGAGAAATTTTCGTGAAATCAGTGGGGTCAAAAAAGACTTAGAAGCGAGATCAGTGAAGTTACTGCAAACGGACAAATCTGGGAAGTTTGCCATTCTTCCCGGGTCGGTCTTTCAAAAGAAAACGGACGAAACGATGAATTCACTTTTCTATGAATGGAATGGAAACCTTGCTAAGCTAAGGGCAAAGATCGTTTCGGTTCTTAGGGAGGACGATTTGGAGGGTGTGGCAAAGAGTCTGTTAGGTCCAATGCGGTCAACGCTAAGTGTAAAATTTTTCTTAAAGGATCATAAACCGGAAATGCCTCTTCGGGCGGTGATTAACGAATGTGGCACGTGGCAGAAATCAGTTTCAAAGTTTCTACAGAACGGTCTAAAGTTTACACATATAGATAAGTCATTGTCCCTCAGGAATTCGAACGAGTTAATCAGTATATTGGAGGTCAACCACGGGAGAGAATGTGCAGTTTTATCGATGGACATTAAGGACCTCTATTATTCTCTGGAGAAAAATAGATTGATGACAAGGGTGAAGGATGCGCTAGAATCGAATCTGGTTCAGTTTCAATCCCAAACAGGCATTTCGCTAGACAGTTTTCTTATCATTCTTGATTACTATCTTCAGTCTACGGTTGTGGAGTATGAGGGAAAAAAGTTTGTGCAGAAGGAGGGCGTGTGCATTGGGTCCTCGGTTGCACCGGCTTTATCGGAGGTGTATCTGAACTCGTTGGACTCTGTTGTGTTTGATCGAATTCAAGGTTTTGGAGAGGACACGTGTTTTGTGAGGCGTTATGTGGATGATATTTTTGTGTGCACCTTCCGGGATGACCTGTTGAACGGTCTCGAGCATTTGATAAGATCAGCAGCCCCTGAACTACGCTTCACCGTAGAGAAACCGGAGAATGGAGTATTACAATTCTTGGATATACGAATTCACACTGATAAAGGTCTCTGCTGGGAGTACGGCAAAGAAAACCCGAAACCTGTTCTGTCAAAAAGGAGCTGCCATTCGAAAACGGTGAAAGCGGGAGTGGTAAAGTCTTTGATGAGAAATGCTCTAGACCGATCATGCATACACTTTATCACAAATTCGTTGGAAGGTCAATGGAAGAGACTAAGAGGGGCAGGGTATGAAGAAGAGTTCATCAGAAGGAATTTAGATGTACACACTAAGGAGAAAAAGGAAAGAGAAGACACGTCGAAAAGACGGATTGCTGTGATTCCGTATTTTCATGGAATTTCACATTACCTGAAGGCGTGTGCTAAGCAGTTTGGAGTGGAAACAGTTTTTAGTTCTGATTTCAGGTTAGGTAGATTAACTCCTTTTGAAACTGAATTGCATGAGTGCAGGAAAGGTCACCGTGAAAAATCGATCGCTTGCAAGAACAGTGTAGTGTATGAAATTCCGATGGCGTGTGGCTTTGCTTATGTAGGGCAAACTTCGAGGTGTGTTAATGACAGACTAACAGAACACAAGAGAAATGTAAGGATTAACGCAACTAACTCTGAAATAGCTAAGCACATAAATGAATGTAACAATTGCACTGCTTTGTGGTCAGAGACGGAAATAATACATAAAGAAGTGAATGACAGTAAAAGACTGGTAAGGGAAACCATTCGGATTAAATCAATCGGTAATTGTATAAGTCAGGCATCGTTGCAGTTGGGGAACAATGCTAAAGCATTTTTAGAACTGTAAACAGTTTTTTTTTTTTGAAGGGTGAAGTGGTTTTGCGCTTGTTAGAGTGAGTCCATTAGTATCTGTCTGTTGTGGTTGTTGTTCCGGTTTGGAGATATTCTTCCCAGTTCTTTTCGTGTTCGCGGAGATCGTTGGTCTTTGTACTCAAGATCTGGGTCTTGTTGGTTCGTGGGTGTAGTGTCAGTGACACACAAAGAAAAGGAAAGAAAGAAAATTTTTCTTTCCGGAGAAGTGGAGGGTTTGCCTCTGTTCGTAGTAGTTGCTTGAGGGGGCGTCCCATTGCCTTGTTATCTTTGGTTTTTTTTTTCTTGGTGTGTTGTGTCTTTGAAAGGGGCATGTCGAGTGTTTGTGTGACCTTGTGGTTGTGAGTATATAAGGATGTGGGACTAAATAAATCTTTTAGCTGCGTTTGAGACGTTCTCTTCTTCACTTGTCTCTGTCCCTTCTACTTTTAAGTTTCTGTTTCTACCCCAGTCTCGGGTTAAGTTCCAACATGGATGATATAAAAAGAGAAGGTGTGGCGCTCTATGAAAATAAAAACCTATATGTGCATGTCAAAATAGAATTCTCTATTATTCATCCGCATTATGGGACTCTCATGGGAAAGTGTGCGGGTACCATACTCATTTGTGTGCATAGACCTCCTTCGGGTTTAGTATCCACCTTTTTAGTATTCCTTGAAAATGAGCTGGAATGGTGCGTGCAAATCGGAAAACGTGCTATTGTTTGTGGTGACTTTAATATAGATGTGTTATCAACCAAATTCAGACAATCGAAAACTTCTTAATTTTTTTTGTGTAATTTTGGTCATGCATATGTTATTCATGTCCTGACCAGTGTGACGAAAATGTCTTAGACCTTGCTTGACCTGTGCTGCACGAACCATCAAGTGAATGAGCTAAAGACGGGTGTTCTGCTATCAGATCTTTCCTACCGAGAAATCGAGTATAACGTTTTGCTATCCGGATTATGGAACCGGAAATCTATCTTGATTATATCTGGACTCTCTCTGATTTCAGGTTTTCAGAAATTATTTTATTGACTGCAATCTGGATTTCGGGTTTCCAGAAACAAATTTTCGGTTCCATAATCCGGATAGTGAAAAGTTATGCCGGATTGTTCGGTAGGGTTAGCGATCATTTACCTGTTTTCTTCACACCTTATTAAACACAACGTAAAGATGTCACATTCCATACATCCATTATCAATAGCGTCAATAATGACAATAAATTATGTTGTTTCAAAGTTTGTGTGAGGACGGAAACCAGCTTTGTTGTTAAGTTGGACGATTCCATTGCATCATACGACCTCTTTTCACAATAATCAACTAACTTTATGAACAAACGTTTACAACAATACTTTTTAAAAAATAAATGTAAAAAAAGCCTTGGATTGATACCACACTTCTTAAGAGAATAAAATGATGAGATAAGCTCTTCGCCTTCTTTATAAAACAAAACATCCGGATTATTGAGTTGAATTTAAAAAAAAATAAGCTAGGCGCTCATTTTAAATGAACAAGGAGTATGTAGCTTAAAATAACTTCGCAGATATTTATTACAACCGGAGAAACGTGCGGAAAACTTTAAATAACCTACTTTCGAAACACAAAAGAAAATGTCTTTTTGAGCTCATAGTGAACGCACGTCCTGTACAGAGGCTAAGCTTCCTGATATGATGAATTTAATGCCAACTTTGTAATATCCGGTGCTTCCTCTGACAATGTCATTAGTTGTTATATTTACGAATCGTATATCTCATTCGGTATTCATAGTTCAGTATTTATAGTTCTTACTATTAAGATCGAAATATACGGCCCAATACACAAACTTACGAATAACACTGCTTGTGGTGAAGGTGGTATTAAACCCCAGCGTATGAAGTCGGTTGCCCAATTAATTAGGTGGCTAATTTTGTATATATGTAATCAAGTTCTCAGTACCGGCAACAATTTCCGAAAAAATTAAAATCGTAAGAGCTGTCACTTATTTAAAAATGAGGGTAAAAAATGGCGTAAAAAACTATAGACCAATCTCTGTTCTCCCCATTTTTTCCCAAACAAATAAAACAAGGTAATAATGCGCAAATAAAAAAATGCCTTTAAGCAAAATTTTGTTATAGCGTAGAAACAGTAATATGTCCGAAGCAAAAATCGTCTGCATTGCCGATGCTAATGAAAAATAAAATTATAGGAAAATTTTAAATGACGTTACATTTTGTTAAAAAATGTTTCTTGACATACGAAAAAAAATGATGAATTGAAGCATAATATTTTCGTTTGGAAAATTGTTCATTCACGAAGTTAGAGAGATCGGTTTATTAATTAGGTATTTTTCAAATCTTTCACATTATGCAGATTAACTGTATTAATGAACAAGTCTTGACCAAGAAAGTTGTAAACGTAGAAAAATGTTTGAACAGCAGTAGAGGCTTTATTACACGACGTTTCGGGAAGAGACTTCCGTTCTTCAAGTGTGCAGAAATACAGTTGCAAAGCGGTTTTAGATAGACCAAAGGAGAGGAGGAACATTGGAAAAAGCGAAAGCAAAAAGTCATATATATAATAGTACAAGTAAAAACACTTGAGCACGAAAAAACTACATTCCAACAAAAAACACACATAAAATAAAAATAAAACAAAAAAAAGTGATAGTTTTAAGGGGAACACGGTCGCGGCACTCGTTTGCGAAACCAAGAAAATATATAACAGGCAACGGCCTCCGTCACGTTAGAGCTAGAGCTCCAGTTCCAGAAAGCAACAACATACAGGGGTCAAGTCAGGTGAGCCTAAGCCAGTATAACGCCGATGGAAACGAAGGTCATAAACAAGCCCGAAGTGTGTGTAAACGGACACCAGAAATGTACACACGTGGGTGGCACCGCTCAACAGAATACCGAGAAATACTCCTTACAGCACCTCCCAGCTCAATCTACCCCTCCCCGCAAAAAAAAAAAAAGGAAAGAAGGGGGAAGTTAACGGGCGACGTCCCCACACCCCGATGTTTCTAGCTCTCCCTCAAGAGCTCCAGCTCTCCCCGCTCTCCTCTGCGATGGGGGAGGCGGTTTGCCTGTAGTATACTAAAAACTAAAAACCTACAGCAGCCTATATAACTTTCCTTTTGAAATGTTCATACCAAGCGAGGTTAGGTTTTCAATTTAGATATATAAAAGGACTTTATTTTTGCGCGTAATATCATTTTTGAAACTGCTTTCCACAATGATAATTTTTAGGTGCGTATGAATGTCGTGGTCGTCGGAGTTAAAGTGTTTAGCGACTGGTGTTTGTCCTTTATTTACAATGTCAGACTTATGGCCATAAAATCTGCTCTTTTCATAGATTTTTTGTTCTCCTACCTTATTGCTTCTTACACAGCGTGCAGTAATAATATATATCACGTCAGGGGTTTTGCAGTCGATATGCTGTTTAATATTTACGTAGAAATCTGATGCGTAGCTCGAAATTTTATCAGCGGTCAAAACGAACGGGCAAAGTTGGCAAGGGTGTTGTAGGCAAGGACCACAACCGCCGCATGAACTGTGTTTTTACTTATATACGAGGGACATAACATCCTCCCAAGATTCCGATGCTTACGGAATGTGACAAATGGTGATTCAGGAAAATATTTTTTCAAGTTTGATCATCGGCATGTACGATGTTTAAATGGCGTTTCAATATGGAATTCAGGCTTGATAAGCTCGAATAGTAGTTTATAACCAACGGCACCCTTGTCTCGTTGGAGTGATGCTGTCGGTAGCGGATTCAAGAAGTGTGCTACGTTCCAGAGCGGATGCCCTTCTTGTGGCGTCGTCAAGAATAGATGCAGGGTATTTTCTTTTAAATAGTGTGTTCTTCAAGGACGTTACGTTTTCCTTAAAGTTCGATTCTTCAGAACAAATTCTACGCAACCGAAGGAATTGGCTGTAAGGTATATTATTTTTTTGACATTTTGGGTGGTAGCTATCATAGCGTAGAACCTGACGTTTGTCTGTAGGCTTTCTGTACAACTCCGTTACCAAATGGCTTCCCATCTTTTTAACGTTAACGTCAAGAAAGTTCATAGAGTCTGCTGAGTAATTACAAGTAAATTTAATTGTACGGTGAGAACCGTTGAGGTAGCTTAGAAAAGAAAGGAGTGCATCTTCTGTGTCATTCCAAATGATAAATATATCGTCAATATACCGAAGATATATGGCGGTAAGTTTGGCGTAAGTCCACACAGGCAGGGTTGAGGAGACATTTGTGTGGACTTACGCCGAGATTCCCGCCATATATCTTCGACACATTGGCCCGTGCTCGGTATCATTTGGAATGACGCTTTAGATGCCCTACTTGCTTCTTCATAGTTATCTCAACGGTTGTCTCTAGGGTACCTTCATGTGCGCTTTGCTTAGGGTGGGGTACGTCTGGCCATTTTTAGTTTCCCTCACTTTTATTTTTCTTTTTTGTTCAGAAGCGCGTGAAAGAGGGTGTGTCCCGGCACGCGTTTGTGGCGCTTGACTGTGCTATGGCGACATTTTGTTTTCGTCGATTTCTTTGTATTTTTGCCGCGTGAGCGCGTGCTGTCGGCATCGGGTACTACAAAGGGTAAGCATCACCCCTAGCAGAAGCACATTGAGGCACCCCTAGATTTGTCACCATACCAGTAAATTACCATGCGTAATTACTCCGCAAACTCTATGAACTTTCTTGACGTTAACGTTAAAAAAGATGGGAAGCACATTTGGTAGCGGAGTTGTGCCGTAAGCCTACAGATAAACGTCAGGTTCCTACGCATATGATAGGTACCACCCCAAAATGTCAAGGAGAAATAATATGCCTTACAGCCAATTCCTTCGGTTGCGCAGAATCTGTTCTGAGGATCAGCAGAAAACTTGCAGCGTCCTGAAAAGAACACACCATTTAAGAAACAATCCGGCATCCCATATTCTCGACGACGCCACCGAAAAAGCAGCAATACCGCTCATCGGCACGCTAGCTTGAATCCCGCGCTTGCCTCAAGCGGAGCTAGGGATGATCGTTTGGTTTATAAACTACTATTCAGACCTATCAGAATTCTGAATCCCTTCTTAAACACCATTAGCCACGTCCTCCATGCCCGATGATGAAGCCTAAAAAAATATTTCCCGATTCACCCGACTTGTCACATTCCGTAAGCATCAGGAATTTTTATGATCCCCTCGTATATTAGAAAGAAAAAAAACATTTCATGCGGCTGGTGTAATCACTGCCTCAACACTCCTTGCCGGCTACCGGTCGTTGACCGCTTGATCAACTCGGCCGCATCAGACTTCTACGTAAATATTAAGCAGCATATGGTACTACCAAAACCCCTGTTTCGATATATATTATTACACTGCACTAGTGTAAATGCAACCATGGATAAACCAGGACATTCTATGAAAGCAGCGATTTTACTTCGGCGCATAAGTCTGACGTGGCAGAGGACAAGCACTAGTCGCTAAACACTTTTAACTCCGAGACCACATGACATTCATACGCACCTAGAACCAACTCGTCGTGGAAAGCAGTTTCAAAAATGATATTACACGCAAATATAGTCATTTTATATATCTAAATTCAAAACCCCTAACCCCGCTATGGTATGAACGCTTCGAAAGGAAACTTATATAGGCTGTTGTAGTGTTTTTAGTTTTAGTCTACTACAGGCAAACCGCCTCCCCCATCTGCAGAGGAGAGCGGGGGAGAGCTGTAGCTTTTTGACGGGAGAGCTATAAGCATTGGGGAGTGGGGACGTCGCCCGTTCTCTTTCCCTTCTTCCCTTTTTTTTTTTTGCACGAGGGAGGGGGTAGATCGAGCTGGGAGGCGTTGTAGGAGTATTTCCTCGGTGTCCTGTTGAGCGGTGCCACCCAAGTGTGCCATCTTGTGCAATGTCCAGTTTACACACACTTCGGGCTTGGTTATGACCTTCCACGTTTCCTTCGACGTTATGCTGGCTCAGGCTCGATCGACTTGACCCCTAGCTACGTCTGTTGCTCTCTGGAACTGGAGCTCTAGCCGCTCTGGCAATGGAGCGGGAGGCCGTATGCACTAGTTATATATTTTACTGGTTTCGCAGGCTTAGTGCCGCGACCGTGTTCCCCTTAAAACTATCTTTCTTATTTTTTACTTTTACCGCTATGTGTGTTTTGTTGGAATGTAGTTTTTCGTGCTCGAAGTGTTTTTGCTTGCTACTATTATATATATTACTTTTTTCTTTACGCTTTTCTTCCAACGTTCACTCTTCTCCTTTGAGTCTATCTAAAGGCAGCTTTGCAACTGTAGCTTCTGCGCACTTGAAGAGGAAGTCTCTTCCCGAAATCGTCGTAGCAATAAAGCCTCTACTGCTGTTCAAACACTTTTCTACGTTACAATATACAGACATTAATCACGCGAGGTAAATATGAGTTAAATAAAATACGGAGTTCCTCAAGTGTCTATTGTCGGTCCGATCCTGAATTCTAATTTACAGAAGAGACATTAAAGAGTACCATAAGAGACAGAATATATGAGCTTTATATCCATGACTAACACAAACATTTTGTTTTCTGTTACAAGCCTACAAAGTACTGGAGCGCGAAACCAACGCACATGGATTGAAAACTTATCATCCTGGATTAACCAAATTCAATTATACACGAAAAAAAAAGTTATCTTCTCTATTTGACGAGGAATAAATGTATTCAACTTCCATATACAAACTTCATTTCCAAAGCAAACTTATCCGAGATGTGTCATATCACGCCATTTTCTTAATTGTTTCTTAAAGTTTTCGCAAAACTCGAAATTGGTCTTTTCATGTGCAGCGAGCAAGAACTGGTCTCAGTATTTATCGGACTTATTTATTGACCAAAAATATACCGCCTCAGTGGGAAAAAAATACGGCTTCTATTATACCGTAGTATAATAGCCACGTCACGCCGCCACTACAGTCGTTTTGTATGAGGGACCGCCAATACTAACGAATATATAATGCCACCGCCGAACACTCTAGAAAATGTCCTTGGGCTTAGCCGAAAATGCCCCTAACCGGAAGTCACTTGCTGCGGTCTTTAGAAAGCACCGAATATTAACTATTAAAATGTTATAAAGAAAAAAGTCATTTCTATTATTCTATAGTCAGATGAAAGTAGAAACAGGTCCCTCTTTCCATGTAAGAATCTTTGGAAAAGGTCACCCATACAATTTTCCGGCTTTGATCTGCCAGAAAGCATAACATACCAAAAATCGCATGCTATACGAAAACTAGATTATCATGTATCCGTACTTCTAAATAACGCGCCCTCATTTCATGGCCAATTATTCAAGAATGTATTTCTCCGCAAGCGTTAAAAGAGCATATAGATGTGTATTTATTTTCACTTGAAATATGACCTTTTTGTATGCGCGGGTTGTGTTTCTTTTTGTGCTGCATTTATCTACGGGCTTATACAAAATTTTAATAGATATTTCTGGCTGGCGCTACTGTGTTGGTGTGTGTTGCCCCAATGTTTGCCGTATTTGTGAGAGGTTTAAAAATCGCATTGTACGTGGCATTTTGTTGCTGGCGTGGGGGACACTAAGTATTTATTTCCTGGGTTTTCTGTAAATTGTGTTTAACTGCCGCGGTCTTTATATGCTTAGTCTGTCATTATTAAGAAGTTTTCGCCCTCTGTCAGACATACTTTTTGTCTGGGCGCATGGTGGATGGTCTTGCCGTGGCTTGGTGTAGGTATGCTGTGTTTTAAGTGCGGGGGTGGGGGTGCTGTTGCTGTCAGGCACGTCAGTACTGCTTGTGGTGGTCCCCGTGACAACTGCATTCCTCGGCGGTTGTCTTGATACAATTTCGCTTTGACGTTGATTTCAGATATCTTAGCGGCCGCGTCGTTTTGCGTTGTCAAAGCTCTATATTCGGGGAAGTGATCGCCGCTGAGGCTACCTCCTTAAAGGTGTCCATTCGAGGTCCCGCCCTTTCATAGACGGTGAGAAGTACTGAGATGGCAATAATAATATGTAATCATGCTTTATTTTCGGGTGCCCTAAAACGGCCGAGCGGCCTTCTGGCAGGCCCGCACCAACTCGTACAATAGAGACTCGCCCAGCCAATATGCCTACGCCATTGAAAAAAAGAAATAAGGCAATCCATATACGCTGGCGCGCCATGAAGTGACCAAAAGTTCGTCCAACTGACGACCGAAATGTAGCCAGAGAGGGTGTGGTGATGTCCAGCTTGAGGTGGCACAATGCTGTTGGCTATAATGTCTGTAAACGCGAAGAGGTGACACACGGCATGAGTGAGCAAATGTCAAAACGGAGTGAACTGTCTCGTCACGCGGAAAGGAACTTGCGGAATTGATTTTACTAATAAGCCATGAAGAATCAATGCCACCATTAATGATCTTATGCAGGAATACCAAGTCAAAGACTGTTCTTCTGTGTGATAAAAGCTTCAGCGAAAATCGTTTTAGTAAGCATT
Organism: Ixodes ricinus; assembly: GCA_037355805.1. NCBI lineage: Eukaryota > Metazoa > Arthropoda > Arachnida > Ixodida > Ixodidae > Ixodes > Ixodes ricinus. The sequence continues at coordinate 81,772 of JAZHYW010016720.1, forward strand.
CATAGTCATATTACACGCGTCGTCAGATCCATCTATCATAAACAATTCCAACAAATCGTTTTTGCACACGTTCTATGATCAAAAGCTTGTGTTACAGATAATGAATTCCAAATCACAGAAGAAGCAAACCTCAAGCCTTGAAGAGCCACTAAGGAATGAAAAAGATGTATTGAACAATGGGAGCTTTTTAAAAATGCTTTGTCAAACGACGATATAACTCCTAAAACTTTCATTGCCAGAGCTGACAACAAAGAAGACGCATGATTTTTAAAAGTTAATCCGCAGTCAATGAACACACCAGTATCCCTTACAATTGAAACACGTTCAATCTGATTTCCCTCAAGATGATAAGTGTTATTTACGATCACTTTCGGCGTCTGCACAAAAAGATATCACTTTTGTTTTTTAAAGGATTAAGAAATAAGACGATTTTGTTTACACCAAAAACTTTGCTATATTAGACACATCATGGTGCATCACATCACAATCTAAAGGACAGTAAACACTCTTGAACAACTTGATGTCGTCAGCAAATAAAAAGGAGTTCAACGTTCTTTACACGAAGATGCCATATCATTTATATTAAAATTGAAAACAGTAGAGGACCCAAAAATGATCCCTGGGGTACGCCTGACATTGAAAAAAAACTCCTTTGGAATAACCGTCAGCGGCCCGAACACTATTTGATCGAAAAGACAAATAACTCTTAAACCAGTTACACAATTCTGGAAAGACGCCATTACGGACGTAGCTTGGACCAGCGTAACACGTGGCTCTCACTTTATCAAAGGCTTTTGACATATCAAAGTATATTGCATCGACTTGTTCCCTATTTAAAACTAAACGGCACACAGTTAATCTAAAAAGGTACACATATATGTTTCCCCAGACCTACCTGCCAAAAAACCGGGCTGCAAGGCGTTAATTATTGACGGAAATAAAAAGTCATCCTGCTATGCGCAACAATCTCAAATACCTTGGAAAAACCACAAAGCAGGAAACTGGACGGTAGTTCGCAGCTATAGATCCGTCACCACCTTTAAGATAGGACAACAACTGTTTTTCCAAGCGGAGGAAAACGCCTGAACTGAGTGACATATTAAAAATGTGTTTCAATATAGGAATGAACAGTTGACCGCAACCTTTGATGACCAAAGCTTGGTACACCATCCACGCCAGAGGAAAACTTGCAGGTTTTAACTGTCTCATCGCCCTCGGCAATATCAGAGGAAGTCCACTCTCATGGAACTCAAAACATCGTGACAAATCAGCTCGCCTATCCTTCGGTTGCAGACTGATTGCCGATTGTCAGAGAAACATTTGGCAAAATTAATCAGCGAAAACATCTGCAACTTCATAAGGTGATGAAACATAACCTGGGGGCGTTATCTGAACAGGCACGTAAGCAGATGATAGGACTAACGTCACGTGCATGACGCTTCGTGAACTTCCAGAAAGATCTCCGGGTGGCGAAACAAGCTATTTCCTACGCTGTCACGATGCATGCGTCGAATGCGCTTAGAGCAGTTTCTTCGCCAAGGCCCGATATAAACTGAATTTGGTGTACTAAGTAAGAGAGCCGCATTTTTTATAAAGACGGTGGAAATGTTCTTTCTTGACCTAAATAACTTTCATAAATCCCTGGAAAACCATTCAGGATATTTGGATGGCTTTGTTGAAGGATACGGTACAAAAGTGTCGATGGCATCTTTTACAATTGTTGTTAAGTCTCGGTAGCACGATCGACATCAGACATGGCGAGAACGTTAGACCAGTCAAAAGTTTCAATATATTTATACAAGCCAAGGTAATCTCCTTTTAAAAACTGTAAGCTAATGGCCGTTTTGACGATATCCGCTGCTTCCACGGAAGAGATGACTGGACTATTGAGGTGGATGAAACTATCAACTTGTACCAAAGGATTGGAAGCCAGACCTAAGCTTAGAATGTGGACATTTGAAAGAACGAGATCTAAGATATTACCTACGCAATTCGGTATTGAATGGAGTTGTTCTAGACCACTCAAGTCAATGAACGACAACAAAGAAAAGGCCTTTCTAGCTGTTAGCATCAATATTGTTTAAAGCGCAATGACCACTCTACACCCGGAAGATTAAAATCTGCAGATATCTGAACACAAAACTTGTCAAAATCGATCTGCTTACCGAGAGATTAAAATGTTTAATAAAAGTGATTTCATCAGATAACGGGGGAAACATACCACGTTCCTATCAGGTAATTAAATCACGTCACTTGCCTTAATCTCGATCCAAACACATTCTTGAATAAGTTTCGAGATCAAACCAGCTCATGCAGTACCACGGAAACTTTTGTTGCAATTACCACGCCCCCTCCCATCGTTTGCCCCGGTACCAAAGTGAGTCTCTATCCCTTCGATAGACCGTGTAGCTGGGGCTGAGTAATTAGAGACTGATATACCATCACAAAAGCCAGGGTTCGAAAATACATAAAATATTATGACTAGAATTAGGTGAATTGTACAAAAACTCGTCGCCCTTAGTCCTTAGGCCTCGTACATTTTGGTAAAACACGCTAAGTTTGTGCGTCATGAACGGTTTCTACTCCGTCATCGGTATGAACACGAGACTTGACCAGTCGACCAAAGAACTGATGGAAAATGCTACCTTCAGGCCGCACCTCGGATTTGTTAATTGCGTCGAAAACTGACTCGTCACCCGAGATGTGGAACGAAGAGTATGTGTCAAATCGTGTAAACATTTTTTGAACACAGGACCTGCCTCCCCGCTACAAGAGGTTCAATGAGTGCAGAACATCGTCACACTCGTATCGGGATCTAGCCTAGATACAAAAGTGCCAAACGACGATTCTTCTGAGGGACAGCATGGACTTGGCAGCAGCGCAGCGCCGCATCGACACATCGTTCATGCCATTCGCGCCTTGCCATATTACAGATCGCCGCGGCCCCTGCTCCTTTAGGACTTCTGCACTCTCACGAGTAAGCCATTCAGTCCATCCACCGTGCGTTCTGCATCAGACAGCCACGTCGGCGGTTCGCAGGTGGTGAGATGTGGCATGGCCTTGGGTTCGTCGCCAGGGACCAGCGACTGCAAGGAGCGGGGACCACCACAAGCCACCGCATTGCGCAGCAGCGCAGCGCCGCATCTGACAGATCGTTCTACATACTTCGTGCCTTGCCATAGTACAGATCGCGCAGCCCCATCGCCCCTTGGGTACTGCACTCTCACGAGTAAACACTTCAAGTCCACGTGCCCCTGCACCAGACAGCCAGCGTCATCTGCTTCTGAGTGGTGGGTGGTACGGCCTTCGTTCGTCGCCGAGGACCAACGATCGCCATGAGCTGGATCACCACAAGCCACCGGCACTTGCGCAGCAGCGCAGCGCGCATCGACAGATCGTTCATACTTCGTGCCTTGCCATATTACAGATCGCCGCGGCCCCTGCTCCTTGAGGACTGCACTCTCACGAGTAAAGCCATTCAAGTCCATACGTGCCTCTGCATCAGACAGCCACGTCAGCGGCTTCTGAGTGGTGGTTGGTGGGGCCTTCGTTCGTCGCCAGGGACCAACGACTACAAGAGCGGACCACCACAAGCCACCGGTACTTGGCAGCAGCAGCGCCGCATCGACAGATCGTTCATACTTCGTGCCTTGCCATATTACAGATCGCTCGCGGCCCCTGCTCCGCCCGAGAGACTGCACTCTCACGGTGCAGCAGCTGCAAGTCCACACGTGCCTCTGCATCAGACAGCCACGTCATCTCTGCTTCCTGAGTGGTGGGTGGTACGGCCTTCGTTCGTCGCCAGGGACCAACGACTACAAGAGCGGACCACCACAAGCCACCGGCACTTGGCAGCAGCGCAGCGCAGCGCATCGACACATCGTTCATACTTCGTGCCTTGCCATATTACAGATCGCCGCGGCCCCTGCTCCTTGAGGACTGCACTCTCACGAGTAAACCATTCAAGTCCATACGTGCCTCTGCATCAGACAGCCACGTC
>JAZHYW010016721.1:0-24839 GCA_037355805.1 Ixodes ricinus
TTGCACCATCGTCGTCTTCTTCTCGTTGTAATCCTTGATCTCTTGCAAGATATTTTACATCTTCCCCCTCTCAGATGTCGTTTAATGAAAGCAATCCTCAAGTGGGTACATGAGTTGAATCGGCCTTCTCAGAATCTTGTTTCCTGGTCCTCGGAGAAGGCATGTACGTACAAGCCCGTCTCGACCGGGGTACGTTTTTTCGACCTTACACATTTTCCAGAACGCTCGATGCTTCTTGTCTCCTATCAAAACCAACTGTCCCTCTTTTATCTGGCTGCCCCTAACGTCCATTTTCAGAAGAGCGCCTCTTATTTCCTTCAGGTACTCCTGGTGCCATCTTTGCCACCAGTCTTTCGATAAGCTTTGTTTGGCTCTCCAGGCCTCTCCAATATCAGTGCCCCAATTTGTGCTAGAACTGGGGAGGCGCTGTTTTCCGCCAACTATATCCGCAGGCGTAATTGCAATTGGTTCCTCAGCTTCGTTGTATGTGTATGTCAGTGGGCGGTTGTTCATTGCACCCTCTACTTCAGCTGTGAGTGTGAGCAATTCCTCACTGCTGAGCAACTTCCGTCCAATCACCTTCCTCATTGACGCCTTCATGCTCCTTATCATCCGCTCGTAGAATCCACCCCACCACGGTGCTTGCTCGGCAATGTATTTCCACTTGATCTGGTGTGTCGCTATAAAATCTTTGATCTGGGGGCCCTGTATGATTTTTATCACCTCCCTGATATCCTTGTCCGCTCTCTTGAATGTTCTAGCGTTATCGCTGTACACCACAGAACACATTCCTCTTCGTGCAACAAATCTTCTAAACGCTTGCATGAAGCTGCTTGTCGATATGCTGGGCACGACTTCCAGGTGCACCGCTCTGGTTACCGCGCAAGTGAATATTACGATGTACATCTTCGTTACTCCTCCGGACGCTTTTGCGTAAAGTGGTCCAGTGAAGTCTATACCCACAACACTGAATGGAGGGCTCTGCGTGACTCTGTCTGCCGGTAAGGGAGCCATCTCTTGATCCAGCGGTCTTGTGTTGTACTTTTTGCACTCAATGCATTTGCTTAGAATCTTTTTGATTAACTGTCGTCCTTGCAACACCCAGAACTTCGTCCTCAGGCGCGCCAGCGTGTCTCTTACTCCTCCGTGCAAGGTGAGATGGTGCACATGCCGCACCAGAAGCTCTGTGAAGTGACTGTTCTTCGGCAATATCGCTGGATGTCGTTCTTCAAAACCGAGCTGGCTCTCTTGAAGACGACCTTCTAGCCTGAGTACCCCATCTTCACTCCTGAAGACTTTCGCTCCATGTAGCACCTCTCCATCTTTTCCTCCTCTCATCTTCGTTGCGACTTCCTGGTTTAGGTGTGATATATTTTGCTCTTGTTTAATAAGATAACACTCAGCTTCCTCCAGTTCTTCAGCTGTTAGAGGGCCCGTAGTATTGCTTCCTCTTGTCCTTTTTATGTACCTGAACACCCAAGCTGTCACTCTCAAGAGCCTCACGTACGAGCTGAACCTTCGAATGTCGATTATATTGGTGAGTGTTAGGTTTACCACGCACATGTCTGTTTTCAGTGGTTCACTTCCTTCTCTTATTTTATACTCATATGGTGGTCGTGTTGGGCTCTCGACTAGCCATTCTGGTCCGTTCCACCATAAACGTGAGGTCACAAGTTGGCAAGCCTTTACTCCTCTCGTTAGGAGATCGGCAGGATTTTCTACACTTCGTACGTAGTTCCACGCTTCTGGTTCTGACCTCTGAATTATTTCCTTCAATCTGTTTTCGACAAACGCTTCTCTTCTTTTACTTTCTTTGATCCAGTGTAGCACAATAGTGGAATCTGTCCAAAAGCAAGATTGGCTGATCCTCCGAACTAAATTTTTAGTGACGTACTCATTCAGCCTTGCTGCCATGGTAGCGGCTAAAAGTTCTAACCGTGCTAGTGAAATTGCTTTCAGCGGAGCAATTCGACCTTTTGCTAGCAGCAGTTGCGCTTCCTTGTTTCCATCTTCGTAGGTGGTCACTATATACGCCGCTGCGCCGTACGCAAATGGACTTGCATCCGAAAAGATATGTAAATCGGCTTTCTGCACCGATTGTCGTTGATTAGCGTCATAACATCGGTGTACGCTGACTTGCTTTAGGTCCTCCAGCTCATTTATCCATGTCGTCCATTCCCTGTTTTCCTTCTCTGGCAGTGGATCGTCCCATGTGATGCCTTTCTTCCAAAGTTCTTGAAATTCTCTCTTAGCTCTCACTGAAAATGGTGTGAGCATTCCCAAGGGATCAAACAGTCTTGCTGTTATTTGCAGCACTTGCCGCTTGGTAAGGGTTGCTCCCTTGAGCCTAACCATCCACTTTTCGACTGGAAAACTGAGCTCGTCCGATGTATTGTTCCATATTAGGCCCAATACTCCATTCTCTTCGGCTTTGGCCACCTGGGCGTTGCCCTCATCGTCATGCGCAAATTCATTTTGCACTTCCTGATTATTCGACACCCATTTTCGCAAGTTCATTTTCGCTCTGGAGAAGATACATCGGGCTTCACGATAAGTTTTTGTAGCCTCCTCTGCAGTGTCTGCTCCAAGTAACACGTCGTCGACATAAATATTCTTCTTTAATTGGGCAACTGTTTCCGGAAACTCGTCCTCCACCGTTTTCATGTGATATCGAAGAGTAGCCGCGAGGAGAAAGGTGCTTGGTGCAGTGCCAAACGTCACTCTCTTCATCCTCCATGCTTCCATTTTAGGGTGCTGCTGCGAAAGGCTCGGCTTCTCTTTCCACCAGTACAAGCGGAGCGCATCTCTGTCTTCCTCGTGTATGCCAATCTGTAAAAACGCCTTTTCCACGTCCGCCACCATTGCGATACGATGATGTCGGAAGTTGATAAGTAAAGCCACAATATCTTTGTTTAAATTTACGCCAACTTCCAGATTGTCGTTTAACGAAGATCCGGGAGAACCGCTTGATGATGCATCGAATACTATGCGGATTTTCGTGGTGGCCTTGTCATCTCGCATTACTGCCTGATGTGGCATGTAGTAGCACAGTCGCCCGTTCGTGTCCTCATCTTTCACCTTTTCTGCAACGCCGTTGTTTAAATATTCCCGTATCGCGCTGTCATACTTCTCAAGTAGTTCCGGATTCTTCTGTAGCCTTCTTGTCAGTTGGTTCAGCCTTTTTATAGCCAGTCCTTTGTTGTCATCTAAGCTAACTGTTGGTTTCCATGGCAGTCGGACGTGGTACCTGCCCTCCTGGAAAGTTACTGTATCTTCAAACTTGGCGAGTATGTCGTCGTCGTGGCCGTTTTCTATTGGACTATCTTTGATGCCTGCTGCTTCCAGTTCCCAAAATTGTTTCAATGCGTCGTTGACCTCCTCGACTGTTGCAGTTACGTTCAAGACCATTATTGTGGAAGAAACCGTCAATTCTGAATGAACTGTCATCGGTCCTTGAATTGTCCATCCTAGCACTGTCTCCATGGCAGTGATTCTTTTGTCTAGCTTCTTAATTCGTCCAGTACACATCTCCCAGTAATGATCCGAACCAATCAGAATGCTCGTAGCTTCGTTATTGATTACTTTTTCTGGGTCGTCTGCTAGTGGTATGTTCATCCTTTTCAGGTTCCTTTGAATATTGATGTCTGGCCTTGGCAGCGTCTCTCTTGAGATGACTTCCACTTCTAAGGCCTCTATCAAAAATTCTTCTGTCATCGGCTCTTTTTCAGCTTCACTTCCACTACATCGAGTATTCGCTCCACCTCTTTTCCCCCAAATGATCCAATAATGAGTCTTTCTTTTCTGAGAACTTTGCATCCCAATTTCTTGGACAAGCTTGCGGTTATAAACGACCGCTGGCTTCCGCTATCCAGCATCACCCGACAATAATATGATGCTAATCTTCCTTCTGTCCAAGCCACCGCTGTTTGTAGTAACACGCATGTGCTGCTACGGCGGATCTGTTGTGAGGCATGGAAATTGCATGCCCTCTCCGTAGACACCTCTTGATCGTGGTACAACGTTGCACTACTTGCGTGTGCGCTTTGATCAGGTGTGTTTATTGTTATGCGTTGAGTGGATGTGCTTTGGTTGATTCCTTCACCTTGCTCGTAACGGCGGCACATTGATGTTGCATGCCTTTGCTTGCAGGCCTTGCAGGTTATCCTGGCTTGGCAGAACCTCGCTGTGTGGTTTGGTCTTGTACAGCGAAAACACCTTCTGTCGACTCGGAGTTTTGACTTCCTGTCCTCATATGATTGCGTTTTCGTGCAGTCTTCAGCGTAGTGACCAATTTGATCACAGAAGAAGCATTTACGCGCTGCTGTGCTCTGGAACGTTGACGCCCATGCAGAATTTCTTGCGGGTGGGGATTGCGCTGTCGCGTTACTATTTCTCGTTTCTTCTTCTGTCACCTCTTCCCTGCATCTCACTTGATGTTTGATGTAGTCGATTAGGCTCTTCAGCATTTTCTCATTTGTTCTTCCTGGGGTCTCGTCCGCTTGTTGTGACGTGGACGCTACTGGATCACATGATCTTGATTGTTCTTTCACTTTGAAGTCCACCAGCATGTCTGTTGGTACTGCTTTCTTCAATATTGGAAACAGCATTGCAGCATATGACCCGATAGGTATCCCCATTGCTTCAAGCCCACTTGTGTGCACCTGTATCTTCTGGTACATCCGAGCTAGACTATTATGGTCTCTGCAGGATTTCACTTGATCCAGGTTGATGAGAGCATTCATATGTGCCTCGATCAAGTTGTCTTCACTCCCAAAGTTGTCTTTTAATAGTTTTATCGCCTGTTCATAGTTTCTTTCCGAAAACTGCAGCCCCTCAATGGCCAAGGCGGCTTTTCCCGTAAGCGCCGTCATAAGGTAATTGAACTTATGTCCGTTTGACATCCCCGGTCTCAAATGAATTGACGTTTCAAACTGATGCCAGAATCGTTGCCACATCAATTTGTTTCCATCGAACTTCACGAGTTCAAGCTTTGGCAGCTTCACCAGTTCATTCATCTCACGCGGTGCGTTTTCTCTTAACGCTGGAACTTGGCCACCATGTTCTCCTCTCAGCATACCTTGCGTTGTGTTTTGAATACTGACTTCTAACTTGGAGATTGCAGTTATTACCTTGAGATCGTATTCGATCACCCTCTCATATTCTGCATCCGCGCTTTCGGCCGTCAGAAATTGTTCCATTTGAGTGTTTGTCTCTTTAAGCGTTTCTGCGACTCCTTTAATCAGATTAGCCGATAGCAAGAGGTCGTTCTTGTCAGCATTTTCTGCAATCTTTTTGTCGGCGTCCGTTATTAGGTGAGTTATTTGCGTCCGTAGAGCCTTTCTCTTTCTGGTTACAACGTCCCTGCTCATTGTAAAATGTTCAAAGGGCTTACGACTGCTGAGCACTGGTGTCCGGTCCCCGCCTGCTGTTCCTTGGCTTTTCCTCCTGTTCTGTCCAGGTCCTCGTCAGCCGCTCCTTCGCCGACTTCTTCTGTCCACGTTTCTTCGTTGGCGAAGCGGTATCCTGGTCACGGCACCATGTTTCGGCGAGGAAGCCAAGGAGCCGTTGCGATTGAGACCGTTTTTAATGTCGGCCGGGTGATGGTAACAGAAATCAATAACTAAAAAAAAACCGTCGATCCGGTACCTCTTCTTCCTTTTAGCTCTCTTCTTTTGCACCATCGTCGTCTTCTTCTCGTTGTAATCCTTGATCTCTTGCAAGATATTTTACAGGAAAGGCTTGAAGGGCAACTTCGCTCAATTCCGAACATTTCGGGATTAATGAATGATTTTCCCCCCTTTTTTTTGTCACGGCGGTGTTTTCCAAGCTTAGGGGGCAGAGATAAAGGCTTGAAGCCTGGCAGAGTCTCATGCCCCCCAACAGTTCAACAGTAAACAGTGCAATAAATATATTCAGCAATAGGTATACACTCAGTAAAAATTTAAAGAAAGGCACAATGAAACAGCTACTTTAACATTCAACATTGTGAATTGTAAAATAAAATAAAACGGCAGAATCAAACAACCAGTAAAAGCATATGTTACACAACAAGCATGATTCGAAGCGTATAACAAATGTAACTTCGTATGACACAGAAGCATCATATCACTAATATAAACAATAAACAAAATTACACGAAAAAAAAAGGACAAGAAGGTCACAGCACAAAATAGGGCTGATGGCCGCCATTTAGTTTAGCAATTGAAGAATGATCGAATATATGCCAAGAGCCACATTTGTAGTCAAATATAAATACATAATAAAAATAACAAGTTAGCCTCACATTACAGAACTGAGAAGCTAATACCACTGCCCACGAGAAAACTTCGGCACTGTTTCTTGAAGGCATAAAATGTTTTATTATAATCTATAGTCATGTCTGTTCTTGTTTAGCATCTTAGTTATCTGATATGACAAAGCAGTGCGGCCATAATTGGTTCTTATTGAAGGCATCGTTCGCTTTGGGTCTCGTAGTTGGTACGGACCTAAACTCGATTCTGGTGTGGAGTATATTTTGTGTTTGTGAATCCATTGTATGAGCTTAAAATAGCTTATTTGGTCAGCCTGAAGCATATTATATTTTATGAATAGTGGTTGGGTCTCTTGTGTTTCTGACATCTCCTTTATAACTTCCGCACATGCGAAGAATACTCTTCTGCAAGGTGATAAGTTTGACATAGTTCGAATTGATCGTCGTCCCGGAAAACTAAGATGCCGTAACTGGTTTTAGAGTAGAACAAAGAATAGTGCAACGTCTGTTTTAGCCAAGCGGGCAGCAAGTTTCGCACTTCATATATACTTCCAGTAACACGAGATAATTCACCTTTTAAGTTTATTTACGTAAGTGTTCCATGAAAGGTCCTCAGTAAACCATACACCGAGAAATTTTTGTTCCGACACTCTGCTCAAGCACAGTGTCTTCAAATTTCAGCTTACGGGCTGCAGTCGAGTTTATTTATTGACTTAAAAATAATATACTTAGTTTTGCTTGTATTTAGTCAGAAAGTTCGACGCGTAGAACGTTCGTAGCTCGAAGAACCACCAGTACTCTCGAATTTGCCAGAACATTAAAATGCAGGGATAAACAAAAGACACGTCGCTCCCAGGAATCGAACCCTGGCTTTTAGCGTTGGAGCCAGTTGCGATAACCGTTAGGCCACGCACGCGCTGCCTACTTGGCCAGCTGCGCGCGCGGCATTACACCCCTTTAAAAGTGCATCGCCCCGATGCAACACAAAACAAAACAAAATAAAAAGAATGATCAACTAAAGAGTCCTTTGGAGGACATAAGTTCCACAGTCCTATCGAGCGTAGTACGGCTTCAGGCGCACGACGTGGACGACCTCAGGTCGTGGTGGGCGGCGTGACGATGTTCGTGTTCCGTCGGGCATCACCTCGTAGTTCAGCTCGCCGAGGCGACGAAGTACCTCGTATGGTCCAAAGTACCGTTTCAGCAGTTTCTCACTGAGGCCGCGGCGACGGATGGGCGTCCACACCCACACCCTGTCTCCGGGCTTGAAGTGGACGTCCCTGCGACGAAGGTTGCAGCGGCCTGCGTCGACGCTTTGCTGGTTTTGAATCGTGAGTCGGGCGAGCTGGCGTACTTCTTCGGCCCGTTGAGCAACCGCCTGGGCGTCGTCGCTCTCATTGTCAGATGGCTCAAGGGGCAGCATTGCGTCCAGCATGGTCGTTACCTTCCGACCATGTACCAGCTGGAAAGGTGTGAATCCAGTGGTCTCTTGAACCGTCGTATTGTAGGCGAATGTGACGTAGGGCAACACCTCGTCCCAAGTCTTGTGCTCTACGTCGACGTACATAGAGATCATGTCGGCGATTGTCTTGTTGAGTCGGTCCGTCAGCCCGTTGGTCTGCGGGTGGTACGCAGTGGTACGACGATGGCTGGTGTGACTGAGCCGGGGGATTTCTTGGGTCATCTGTGCCATGAACGATGATCCGCGATCTGTAATCAGAACTTCGGGAGCGCCGTGCCGGAGGACGATGGACTCGATGATAAACTTGGCGACTTCCGCAGCAGTCCCTGAAGGAAGGGCTTTCGTTTCGGCGTACCGCGTGAGATAATCTGTGGCGACGATTATCCAGCGGTTTCCCGACGTTGACGACGGAAAAGGGCCAAGTAGGTCCATTCGGATCTGCTGCAACGGTGCAGTCGGGGGAGCAATCGGCTGCAGGAGACCTGCCGGCTTTGTCGGCGGTTTCTTACGTCGCTGACACTCGTGGCACGATCGTGTGTAGAGGTGAACGGTCTTTGGCAGCTTGGGCCAGTAATACCTTTCACGAATTCGGGCCAGCGTACGGCTGTAACCGAGGTGTCCGGACGTCGGGTCGTCATGGCAGGCTTGGAAGATCTCCGCTCTAAGGTCGGTAGGGATTACCAGCAGCCATGGCGAGCTGTTGTCTCCGAAGTTCTCCTTGTAAAGTACACCTTGTCGGAGGACGAAGGCCAGCAGCGCTCTCGAGAAGACACGGGGGATAGTACCCCCTCGTCCTTCGAGGTGTTCAATTAGCGCGCGCCACTCAGGTTCGTCCCTTTGACGTCGTGCCATGTCGTCAGGGTTCAGTGCGCCAAGGCAGTACTCGTCGTCATCGTCGTCGTTGCTACCGGGAGACGTCTCGACAGGCGCTCTCGGCAGGCAGTCGGCGTCGCTGCGCTTCCGGCCCGACTTGTAGACCATAGTCATGTTGAACTCCTGGGCCGGCTTGCTAGAAAAGCGTCTCAGCTGAGACTGGGTGAAAGAAAGCACTGCCAAGGCTGCAGGGTGCACGAGCGTCTTGAAACGCAGCTTGAGTCCCGCTCAGCTCGTGCGCTGGCTCTGGCAGTGCTTTCTTTCACCCAGTCTCAGCTGAGGCGCTGGTTCTAGCAAGCCGGCCCAGCAGTCGGAGGCTCCATCGAGTGGGGCATCCTGAAGGGTTCTTTAGGTTCGCAAGCCAGCAGAGCGAGTGGTGGTCCATTACAACACCGAACGGGCTCCCATACAGGTACGGGCGAAACTTCGTGATGGCCCAGACGACCGCAAGACATTTCTTTTCAGTGGTGGAGTAATTTATCTCCGCTTTGGACAGTGTCCGACTTGCGTAGGCGATGACTCGCTCGGTGCCTTCTTGCACTTGAACCAGTACCGCGCCAAGTCCGGCGTTACTTGCGTCCGTATGAATCTCGGTTTCCGCATCTTGATCGAAGTGTCCAAGAACCGGAGAAGTCTGGAGTTGCCGCTTCAGCTCGTCGAATGCCTTCTGTTGCTCCTCGGCCCATTCGAACTTCTGGGCGTCCTTTGTTAGGTTTGTGAGCGGTGCGGAAATCCTTGCGAAATCGCGAACGAAGCGCCGATAGTACGCAGATAGTCCAAGGAATCTTCGCAGGGCCTTCTTGTCTCTCGGCGCCGGAAATGCCACGACGGCGCGAGCATTCTCTGGGCCTGGGCGAACACCATCGTTGCTAACCACGTGGCCCAGGAACTTCAGTTCGTCATAGGCGTACCGACACTTCGATGGCTTGAGAGTGAGGCCGGCGGTCTGAATTGCTTGGAGGACAGCTCGGAGTCGTCGCAAGTGCTCGTCGAAGTCACTTGAAAACACTATGACGTTGTCAAGGTAGACGAGGCAGCTCTGCCATTTTAGCCCAGCCAGTACGGTGTCCATGACACGCTGGAAAGTTGCTGGTGCCGTGCGTAGTCCAAAGGGCATCACCTTGAACTCGTACAGTCCATCTGGCGTGAAGAAAGCTGTCTTCTCTCGGTCCCGTTCGTCGACTTCGATCTGCCCGTAGTTTAGTTTCTTTAGTTATTATCGCCTTATCACTTGTCATTCGTGACATTTTGGTGGAGGTGCGGGGTACCGCAAGCCCGTGCAGCGTTCCCCTCTAAGGGCCCGCAGTGCAAGTCCGATTCCAAGCTCGGTGAGAAGACCACTCAACGCGGAACCTGAAAGTCGGACCAGCCGCCGCACCAAGGGAGAGGATCCTGAGTACGGTTTGCTGCTGGACAAGCCCAAGCCGAAGAAGACGACGATGGCCAACCAGTCGCAGACCCCCACCGTCGTCTACCTACCCGTCGCTCCTCGGACACCGGCTCCCTTCCACGGCGAAAGCCACGAAAGCATCGACGACTGGGTCCAACAGTACGAGCGAGTGGCCCGTCATAACGGGTGGACACCAGAACAGTGTCTTCAGAATGCTTACTTTGCCTTCGAAGCAACCGCCCGGAACTGGTTCGAGAACCACGAGGCATCAATCACCTCCTGGGAGCAACTCAAGGCGGAGTTGCGAAGAACATTCACGAACCAACAACGAAGAGAGCGCGCGGAAGAGCTTCTTCAAGCGAGGATCCAAGGCCCTAACGAGAGCGTCGTTAGCTTCGTGGAAGATGTCCTGCGACTCAGCAACCGCGCCGATCCTCAAGCCTCTGAAGCAAAGAAGCTAAAATCCTGATGCGAGGCGTCAAAGAAAACATCTTTGGCGGCCTTGTGCGAGCCCCGCCTATCACAGTCGAGAGATTCGTCGCGGAGGCAACAAACATCGAACGTGCCCTTCAAGCGCGGGCCTCCCATTACCAGCGACTTCCCGGCGTCGCTGCCCTTTCGACTTCCAGCTGCAACAGTCCGGACCTCCGCGAGATTATCCGGGACGTCGTGCGGGAGGAAATCAGGAAGCTGTTACCTGCTGCACAAGCCCGGCTTCGCCCTCAGTCGCCGAGATTGTCCGGGAAGAACTTCAGCAGGCGCTGCAGCCAGAAGTTCTCGCCAGTGCCGCTCCTGAACCACCGAAGATGAGCTACGCCGCAGCTACCCGACGACCGCCGTCCCCAGCTCACCAGTATACGGCGCCACCCCGACGTGAGCCTCCAGCGCCGCAGTACTCCAGACGCCAAGAAGATCGGACGCACGTTCACCCAGAAGAAGCTGCGCCGCGAAAGACCGACGTGTGGAGGACGGCCGATCGACGCCCGTTGTGCTATCACTGTGGAGAGGCCGACCACATCTACCGACGATGCCCCTACCGCCAGTTGGGCCTACGAGGGTTTGCGCCCAACGACCCTCGACCACGTCTCGGAGAGCGACCTCGGGACATCGAGGACTACCTCCGCCGCTCTTCATCTCCTGAGTCGTCTCCCCGCCGAGGATTCCGTTCACCGTCTCCCCGACGCTCGCCATCGCCCTTCCGCCGGTCTCGCCGGGACAGCCCGTCACCCATCGCTTCCCGTCGGGAAAACTAGGCGCGGCAATGCCGGGAGGTGGAGTTGCCGAAGACGAACGATGCCAAGATCCTCCAAGATCGTCTGAGCACTCCCACTCTAACGCCGCAACGCCCCGAAACGACGTTTCTGCAACGGTGTCGAATAACCTCAACGTTATCATCGACGGCCACGACGCGTCGGCACTCGTCGACACCGGAGCAGACTACTCCGTTTGGAGTGGTCTGCCACACCACCGCACGTTTTTCCCCAATGCCGGGGTGACGCTGCTTGTACATCATACGAAAGACTATCTGCAAAGAGATTCAAACTCGAGTCACAACGAGATCTGAGCTTCGAAAGCCTCAAGACAACGAGTTCAAGGAGACACTTGGCACGCGGCATTTAAGCCATGGATATCCTGGTGACTGATATCTGCAGACTGTCTTGTGTCTAATGTATAAGCAGTGTGACCCCGGCTTAAAGGTATTTCTAGTAGAAGCAAACACCGCAATACGACCCGCAAAAATTGCGTAATAAATATTAAAATTATTAAAAGAAGAACAACACGGACTTCACTATATAGTATCAAACCTCGTGAGGCTCAAAAAGCTATGCCAAACACCGTGCGAAAGTAAAAAAAAATGTATATATATATTGCAGCATGTTTATATTTATTTAGGGAAATACGAATTTCTTTTTTTTTATGTACGCAGCTAATTTTTGTTTTTTGTTTTATACGTGTAACAGATTGCAATCAGATATATCAAAAGGCGCGCTTGTAGCGCTAGCCGCAACATGTCCAGAAGAATAACTAAAATAAATAATTAAATAAGCATCACAAATTTTCTATCTACATCCCCGGAGCAGCTGTTCACCGTTCTACCAGAATACACAAAAATTTGTGAGTATAAGTTGCAGTAACTCGACGTAACAAGACTTTTTCTTGAAACCTTCTGCCTCGCGCCATGCTGTCGATGGCTGGGTTGGGAGCGCCTCCCCGCGGAGACACGCCGCCTCCTTCTCTTTTTTCCGATTACGCCCTCTCCGCACGAATGGGACGGCCGGAGTAGAGTGCCTTGAATGAAGGCTTCCTAGGCCGGAGAAGTGTTCGCGCGGTTCGCGCGCTTCGGGATCTTGGAGGTCATGCCAAGGATATAGTAATTACGATCGTCGTCCCTAGGTGATGTCAGCTTTATCTTCAGCGCGTTACAATTCTGCCAAGTGGGAATGCTCGAGGTACGGTGTACTAGACCTGAGAGATGCGTCAAGCGCCGCTCGCTCTTGCACGGCTCCATCGGACACGCCATACCGTGGCGTAGCTCCTCATGAGCCCGTGACGTGAGACATTCAAACAAAGCTGAGACCTTAACTACCGGGTGGTATTAGAAAATTGTTTTATTTGTTTTAAAACTGACTTTCTTGCATTTACAGATGAAAGACTGTTGTTTGTGAGCTCCTGTCATGAGGCAGTCCATGTCTACACAAAGAAATAGGCGCTAAAATTTTGCTTCCGTACCCTATTAAAGCAGAAGGAAAAACTACTGTTCTCCCATTCTTAATACTTTTTTTTTAAATACCAGAACACGACACTTATCTTCAAATACACACAAGTAGTCATTGAGAATTGATATTGGAAAAACTTCATATCCGAGAAAAGTTTGTCATATTTGAGATATATATAGATAGTTAGAGGAAAATGTCGGCTTAACGACTGCTGTTGAGGTCACAGGCATTTATGATAAAAATGTTTTTAGCAGAAAATCCGAAAGAGAAACAATTAATTCCACAGCACTGCGATTCACCGAAAGCACCCGTCTTGAACGGAGGAGATGCTAGCTCCTCCACGTACGGCCAGCCGCCAGTGAAGCTTCGTGTCGCGTGCTGGTGCACGCTGGTTCTTCGACATAGGGTTTCGAGCGAGGAGGCCAATGAAGCCAGCGGCCGTCTTGTAAACACCAACTTCTTGGGAGGCCGGAGCGGGGTGGCCATCTTGTGCGCTGACCATATTCTATTCATCCCTAAGCTGAGACTGCGGTGAAAGCTATGTCCCCAATGGACCAGTCCTACATCCCTCTTTCGCCACGTGATCACACTCCCCTCATACCCACACACCGAGGACTGAATCAGGTGATGAAAGGGAGGCGGCTGATCGGTTCGGCGGGCACGTAGTTCCCACTGCAGTCTCAGCTCAGAGCCGTGTATAGCGAGAGTTTGGTCAATGGGAGGCGCGGGCAGAGCCTGAGAGTGCACCAGAAGCAAAAAGTGGGCTTAATTGACATTCTCTCCTGGCCAACCAGAAGCCTAAAAGAATCCCTGACGGTAGTAGCGGGAAACTGTTTTAATCATAGGTATATGCTGGTATATGGTTTTAATAAACACGAAGTGTGAAGTATAGTGACCCTTTATGGTTGAAAATAGGGTGCACGTGATGTTACGATCACGATCAGGGAGAAAGATGTAAGAAACAAATGTGCCGCTCAACTCTGTTTTTCTCGGGGAGAGTGTGGCCGCTCGTACGGTAGATTCCCGGCCCATGGCGCACAGATTATGTCGATCGTTCCGCCAGTCGCACTCCTCAACCATAATTTTGGATGACCGTGATTGAAAAATCAAGTGCACCACATTTTCAGTCATCGAGAGTTACTCCGACGCACTTATTAAGTTTGTTTCTCGCAACCACCGCCACGGTATTATTCCACGCTTCTGATTGGCCACATTCGAATTTGTGAAAACGCCCTATAACACGCCCAGCCAGGTTTCGGCGAATTACGCCTCCTCATTTGTGTCCTATACATCCCAACGAATGGCCAAACTTTCTACATATATGGCTCTGTCTCAGCTTAGGGGTGAACGGAGTATTGGGCAGCATGTCTCAATGCAATGACATTTCGTAAAGTCCAAAACCGGGTACAGCAGAGCGACCGGCCAAGGGGAAAATATCAGAAGATTTGAAAGGCCACGTCTTGCAGGGCAGGCTGGAAAACTGAACGATCACGAGCGTTGGAACGCTGTGAAGAATATCAGGGGCTTATTTACTGTCCTGAAATAACTGAAGGGACACAAGTATTAGAACACTGCAAAGAACCTCAGAAGCTTATATACTGCCCTAAAACAACTGAACGAGCACGAGCGCAAGAACGTTGTGAAAAACCCGAGGGGCTCTTTTTGTGCCCACAAAAGAGTTAAACAGTTGAAAAAACGCGATGGGCCGACAGGCTCGGCCGATGCACCATAATATAGCGGTAGCTGACGCGCCGAAATATATATTGGTAGCTGACGCGCCAAAATGTAGTGATCCTCTGGTGGAGAGGTGGCAAGGCCAAGATTCCGAGACATTTGGGCTAGTTTCAAAACTTGCCACCACGCGGCGCTCAAAGACCGATCTGCAAAATATTTTTCAACCAGGAAAAAAGCTCGCCACACTTCCCATTTCCTCCTCTCCCACTCTTTAACTTGACGGCGGAGGGACTCCTATCGTTGCTGCATCTCGCGGGGCCGGAAAAGCCAAGATAAGCGCATAATGGGCGATTTGCGGCGGGAGGCAGGGCGACCCCTTTCCTCTGGCGATACCAGAGAAGCGCCCTTTTCAGAGCCTAGCCTCTCGGTCTTGTCGGAGTGTGTTTTTCGGAGTTTATTTTTTACCGAAGATTCGGAGTTTATATTTGTTTGATTCCGAATTCTCCGAAATTCGGAGTTTAATTTCGCAGTGTGTCCTATTAATAACAACTAAATACATAATAACCGGATGTAAACGTATGCCAGTTAAAAAATAAAACGCGCTTGTATCAATTAAAACGTCTTAAGTTGAATTTGATGTTGGTGCCATTGGCAATGTTATTTTGTCCCACGACAAAAGTGGCACGCAAGTGTTGCTTCGATAAACGTCAATACCTTAAAATCAATAAACTTCCGGAGGTAGTCACTAGGAAGCTCGTAGTCATCCCATCCTCTTTCATCAATCCAGCCCGCGGCCGATTTCAAGTGCCCCCTTCCCTATTTTATACGATCCCTATGGTTCATAGCTTTCAATGTTACAAAAAACATACCCTCTCCGTTCTGTAAATCACAAATCGCATGGCCCATACTGGAAACACAAAAAAGTGGCTTTTGTCGTGACCCGAATGAACAATTACCTGTTGCCCTAAATCAACCTTCACGAGACAAGTGGTAAGGTCCCTTTGGACAACGGTCCGAGATTTAAAAGATAGTTTTGGTGGCATTTTCCCAGGAACATTAACACTGTGTTAATAAAAATGCACAAAAAAAATCTTTTTTATTTGCATGAAAAAAAGGGGGGGGGGGCATTGGCACATAAACTTTCGGAGTTTATCGGATAAATCCGAATTGACCAAAATTTTACCAGCGGGTGTTTTTCTGACTATATCCGCTGCCGACGGATATAGTCACAATTTCAGCAAACATTAGATTAGTTTCTGCTTCATTTCATTGCACTCGTGTGAAAAAGTATTCCACAATTTGTTTTATTTCCGTGCGCAATATTAAAAGCATTGCGAAGCGTAACATTCTGTGTTTTGTTGGGCTCTAATAGCACATAGAAATAAACTTGCATTGCTCAGCTAGTCTTGTTATCTTCAGCGCCTTTCAAAACCGGAAAAATCAACCAACTGACCCAACCTTACCCGACTTGACAGGCTCTTTTCAAGCATTTTGCATATTCAGCCTGTCCGAATTTGTCATTTTTTTTTCGGTGCCTATCAAAAAATTATTAAGCAGCAACTGCACTAACTTATCAGAGTACTACATTTCATGATATGTGGGAGCTTAAAAGTGAAATTTTGACAAAAGGAAAGGTTCGCCTGCGTTATTTGAGACCTATACATGGGTTGCACGTGACGTCATTCAAAGAGCGCTCCAATGACCACCAGAGACGAGGGGAAGAGGGAGCTCCCCTCTTATCATGGTCCTCTTTTGTGGCTCCCGGATTTGCACAGACGTCGCTATTCTTCTGCCAAAATATTATAGAAGATTAACCCGTCACTCAAAATTCTTACAAAAGCAGCTTCCCTCTCTTCCTCTTACATGGTGGTCAAAAGTAGGTGATGTGAAGGGAACAAACACAGGGGGACCAAATTCAAGCCCGGCACTATACTGTGCGAGGACGGCACGGATCTTACTGCGCCGCCATCGCAGGCGTCGGATGTCAACGCTGGGCACAGCGTTCTGGGGACCGCTCATGTGGGGTTGTCGCACAAAATGCGCCCAGGACGTTTACTTGAACCTGCTACCGTAAATTGAGCTAGCTACGCACGTAATCGATAGTTCCGGCAATTTAATCGGCGATTCCTTTTTACCGGGATTAGCTTAGTTTAATTTTAAAGCGAAAAGTTGTCTCTCTTTGGGATTTTTCATACTATTTGACCGAAATTCAAACCGCTTTTGGAATGGTCAACCAGTCCTTTTTAGGCTCTTTATCTGTACCAAGACAAAAATCAATGGTTCTGGTGAACCTATATCTGCAGTATTTGTGATAACAGTGCGTTCTTTCTATACTCTGTCTCACGAAAACTGTGCAGTGGACGCGAAGGCAGCGCTGGGTGAGGGAAGAAAGGGCAAGCACTATAGTGGGGCTGCGTAGGAAAAAGCGAAACCTCCTCTCCCCCGCAACGTTCCCAATCCTCGCCCTTTCTCCCCTCACTCGCCATTACCCTCCACTCTCTCCCGGCCTTCCTAGTGCCTTTCCTTTCTCCCCTCACCCAGCGCTGCCTTTGCGTTTACTGCACGGTTTTAGTGAGACAGAGTATGGCTCATCCTGTTCGGATGCTCTTTCCCCCGTTTTGCTAGCGCCATGTCTGCTCTGCAAGCATATGCACTAGCCGCCGTAACTAGAATTTATATATTCACTGTACACTTGTTGTTTCAATTATGATATATGAATTGCAATAATAAATTATTAATTTAAAATTTCGCCTATCATAATATTTTTGTTCGAAGAGAGGAGGAGCCTATTGATTTTCACCCGCCGTGGATCGGTTGAATGGGACAAAAAAAGGTTTCGTTACCTACGAACACTGACGCAATTTGAAGACCGACAAAACATCCCAACAAAAGAGCTGGACCGATCTAAATTTACTCTTTATGAGTTATGTCGATTGAATAATCAAAAGCACATTGTCCCTCGCATGCGATTTTACAAGTAAAATAACATTTGAGGGCTCGTGACGTTGGAACTGGGCATGTAAGGGGCCTGACAGGGCTTTCTAGTGTTGGCCTCGATAGCCCTGGTTACAGCCCGCAATCTATTCTGCTGCCGAAATAACTCCTTGACTGCTAAACGAACCCTATGTTGTTCTGATGGTTCAGAAGAGTAAGGAAGGCATGGGTGAGTTGTGACTTGTGTGCACGATTGCTCGTAGTCACTGAAGAGCGTGCGCCCACATTTCAACATCGCAGTTCCCCGACACATCGTCTGTTTTATGCGAGCCCTTGGAGCTCCAAATGAGCACCTCTCACCGTACTAGTAGTTTTGATGGCAATATTTGAATTGACAAAAATCATAAAAAACTGATGATTGATAAGTTCTGCGAGCTAACTGTGTTGTGCAGTATACAGTTATGCTGTGTACTGTGCTACTACTATTATGTACTATTATGCGCAAAGTTAGACTAAAGGTTTATGTACACATAGACTTAAAAGGGATATACTTTCACACGCATATTAGTATGTACTATCCCGGCCGAGGTGCCCGCAATTTTACTGAGGCTTATTGTAGAAAGCGCAATGTAACTCAGATTTTGGTTGCACGTCAAAATATCTCCAGTTAGTCTAAATTAATCCTCAGTCCTCCGCTGGGGCGTGCCAGATGCCCTTCGTTGGCTTGGCACGCAAACCCCCATGTTTACATTTCTGCTTCGCCTTCTTTTTCTTTTTCATAAAGCTAACGAATGAAAAATCTGCTTAATCGTTTGGCGGCCATATTTGTGGGTGATGACTTAGCACGTGAATAGGCTGCATACTCGACGTCACGTTTCTGCATACTCGACGTCATCTTCTCTGTGCTACGGTTAAGGCTGGAACAGAAAAGCTGATGAACGCTTATCCCCAAGGCGAAAAGGGCCGAGTAACTGGTTTGAGGACGCACGCGTGGCGTACGTTATTTCGTAGTGGAGAGCTATTGCGCATGCTCAGAACCGTTCCACAGCCCAGTAGGAAAGGTGACAGCTCACAAATCGGCTATTAGACAGTCATTCTGATTCTACATATCCGCAATATAAAATAATCGCTCATGGGTTTCTTGAGATAAGATCACCCACGACATTTTTGTTTTCCTTCCCAATTTTCTGTTACTCCCCAATGTGGGGAGGGAACGCAATCACCAATATTTCTGCGAGAAAAAATGTATTTCGAAAGAAACTAAATGAAAACCGCTTCACGGCGGGGACCCCGTGTAATTTGGACTTTGTCCTTTGTGTAAAATTTGACGGCACGTAACAATCATAAAACAAAAAAAATATACTGTAAAAATAGTAGAGTACAGTGAATATATCCTCTATAGTAGGTTACAAGTCAAGAAGGTAGCGGCAAATGCCCCTCAAAGGGAATCATATATCCCTCCGCCACCTCCGCATCCAATAACGATCCATCGTTTCAGTGACGTTGCCGCCAACGCGCGAGGAAGGTCTTGCCTTTCTGTACACATTTGCTTTATCTTTCGACTTTGACTTAGCATTGTGGAAGCCACAAGAGGGAGATTAGAGTCTTCCCCCTCCGATCGAAACATAGACGACTTTCAGGGATTAGCTTCCCCCTCGATTGATACAAAGGCTGCTTTCAGGGGCTCGGTTCCTTCTCCGATGAATACAAAGGTCGCTTTCTTAAAAAGGGGGTCGAAGACAAGTTGGTACCACTCTGTGGCGATTATCTATAGCCATTGAAGCGGAACAAGGAGCGTTTCCAGTGAACTCTTCTTTCGATGCGGAGGGATTTGAAACCGGTGCATCACGCTTGTGGGAGGAGCATCTCCTACCTTCTTAACTTGTAACCGACTATACACCGTTCCAAGTTGGGCTTCCTGGCCGGCGCCATTGTAACGAGTGTAGCGCCGCCTACCCTCATCCGGGCATTCGGGAGAATCTGAACCCACCCGAATGACCGACCGCCATTACTGGACTGTTACCCTGTTCACCGAGTCACACCGATCGCAGCTGCTTCTGCCGGCACGGCTGCCGTATTAGGCGCGCTCGGCTCATTGTCTTCATCCATGGAGGAAAGCGTGCACTATCCTAATCGGTATGCCAGGCATGGGGAAAAGAGCATCCTGCTTTCCTGGCATCTTTTTGTGGGTAACTTTTAGCGCGGTTCTGGGGCAGTCGTCGCTCCCAAACCGAACTCGGCGTTTCGATCGCTAGCGAAATTGGGGATCGCTAGTGAAATTGAGGATCGCTAGTGAAATTGAGGATTCAACGAAGCCAGGATGGCACGAATTACGGCATGTGAATTTGCGCTGAACTCGAGTTGTCGCAGCTTGGGGGCGTCGGGAACATTTGAACAAACTGCGCGGTTAGCGGCTCAGACCTGCGCTGCCACGTCTGCTTTAATTGAAATAGTAGAAACCTCAAATTTAAATATGAATCGATATATAAATACCGAGTACAGATAGCAAGTGCGACGTATCTGTTTATTTATTTTTTCTGATTTAGAATCGACTGTCACAATATTGGCACATTGATGTGCCTCTCTGTAATCGCCTCGCGTGAAAATTATTTGTGCACAAACTGTGTCACGGCGTGTACTACACGAGGCTGCGTATATATATATATATATATATATATATATATATATATATATATATATATATATATATATATATATATATATATATATATATATATATATATATATATATACATTCGTGTTGGAGAGTCTACCACAAAGCCAAGCCAAAGTCTGAGCTCTGTGCCCAGTCTTGCTGTGCACAGCGGCGTCAGACCAAAACTATCCCCCCCCCCTTTTCTGTCTTCCTTCCATTTCCAAACTTTCCCAGCAAGAAAAAGAAAGGTTGGCAGCCATGCCATGCCAACCTTTCTTTTTCTTCTTGTTTTTTCAGTTTTGAGTTGACCAGGTAAAGACAGCTTGCTGCCAAAAGATGTCGATGCTGCGTGGACATCGCGGGTGTTGCTGTTGTTTTCCATTTTCTGCAAGTAATTGAAGCGTTTGGCCATTCGCACTAACGTATTCATGGTGAATTGACAATTTCAAAAAACCCCAAAAACGATCGAATTACGCATACCCGACGCTTCAATTTCGGCGGCGCATTTTCGTTCCGCACCAGGCGTCGCCTGCCAATTACCACGTGAAAAAAATAGAGTTATTAAGTCAGTGGACCAGGAGTCACGCAACTGTTTTCTTTCTTCAATGTCTAAGCCGCCTTCCGCTTACCTTTCGGTCCACACCCACATTCATCCTGTTTGACAGCGTGGGTCTCGCGCACTGAATCGGCGTTTATTTCACGTTTCTTTTTATTATTTGTACAACCAATCACAGCACAGTGCTGCCCGGTCGATTCTTTTCTTGCATAGGCCATGGCACGCGCGAAAACACGCTATAATATCAAAGCGGCGTCTAACATTGTCGAAACAACATGCCTCCGTACGCTGCGCACGTGCTTTCTAACAGTCCACTCCGTGAAGCAGACGAGCTTTCGAGGGAAAGGGTAAGCGGAGCGTTGGCGCAGCGCTCTGGTTCGAGAGTGTTTTTCCCTTTCTGCATCGACCTACTTGGAACGGTGTATAGTACTTATAAAGTTCTGAAAGTTACATATCACGCGTCAGAAATGCACAATCTTGGCCAGTTTAACATTTGTATCCGATATTTTTATAATTTCTTTGTTGTTCCTGCTACCGTCTGTTTTGCCGCTGTAGGGGGCGGAGACCCGTCAAGCTGTTTCTTTTCAGCTATTTTCTCCGGCCTGCCCTTCATCATTGATGAGAAATAAAACTATAAATATTATATTATATTATTATATTTGCGAGTGTAAATCTCGTAATATTTTCAGGATTAGCATTGAAATGTTTTTCGTATATTCTTTTTGGAACGGTCAATCATATATAAATATTTTGTACTCAAATTTATAACTGAAAATATTTACAACGCTTCAAACATGCGTCAATGTGAAAAGTTCCAAAACTTCAACATGCATTTTAATTTTTTTTTAAATTTAGATTTAAGGAAATTGCTTTACACTATATCGCCGTGGTGTTCCATTAACCTGTTGCATTATTTTGTCTCCATTCAAATACAGCGCTTCGAGTTGTTGCTCTAGCTAATAACTGGAAATATTTAGAGTGGTGTCAAGCAGCTCCCAGGGAGGAATTTGCAAATATTGGGTAAAATATCTTGTTCATGTATTTCGAAGCGCTACATGTTTGATGGAGGCGAAATAATTCAACATGTTTTTAATGGAACGACACAGCGATATGGTGTAGAATAAGGTCCTTGAACTTGGAAAGATCGAAGATGGGACTTTTGTTTTTTTAACCGCACATTGAATTTGCCGAACTTCAACGTTTTGCAATTACAATTTATTACGAAAAAGCACTTGCTCCAAGCCTCCCCAAAAAGATACCCAAAAACAGGCAATCCTACTGATAACTGACGCAAGCAGTGGTGGTGGGTTCACTAGGGTGCTTCATGCGCACATGAAGGGCCTCTCTGTGTCTAATAATCTTGGGGGTAGAAGGGGGAGAATGTCACTTGGCCATCATATAAAGCACCCGAGGCCTTTTTTTATTGCATGGTGATCGGTCTCTCAAGTTGTACTTTGTGCTTTCACTATGCATGGGCTCTACCAATGTGAAAATAATATAATGTGGAAACTGGAGACAACAAATATAAATAAAAAAGGTTTATTACACAGACACATAGAAATAATTCTACATCGTTAAGCAAAACCCCTGAAATTAGAGTCAGAAATGTGTATTAGCTCATTTAGCACTCATAGATTGATCTTGTACAGAAAAAACGATGAGGGTACTGGCGAGCCGGTGTAAGTTTACCATGATTTTGAATGACCTAAAACTGGGGAACAAACTTGAAACATTCAAAAGTAGAAATGACCAAAAAAGTAGACAGAAGACAACGTCTCAAACTCAGCTACTGCGTTTATTTAGTGCCTTCTTTGTATACGCTCCACAGTACATGACCTTGCTGCAGGAATTTCGTAGATTGCACAACCATTGCAGAAAAAAATATAGACAAAAACACGTCAACGTTCAGGAACAATTACACTGAGATGGGATCTTCTTCGTGACCATTTCTTTACCTAACGATTCCAATCTTATCTTGGAGGGCATAAATCGTAAAAATAGTAAGATTCAGAGTCTCAGTAAATGGCAGGAATTGTATGAACTGCCAAGCCTGGGAACAATCATTACAAAAGCTGGATTTACGGGCTGCTAGCCATCGGCAGAGACCTCAGCTCTCTTCCATGGGTAGCGGCGAACGAAGTTTACGGAGAGCAATCTCACGGCAGGGATTTCGACGCCACATTCACACACCATACGCACATAGCGAGGTTTACGGGGCGCAAACCCACGGCAGGGACCTCTGAGAATTGCACAACTAGGAAGGTGAGATAATGGTACATTGCACGTGAATATAAACGTGGCCCTACCAGGCGCACACATGGGTCAAGATCATTTATCTATGCGTTTTTGTTATCGGGAAAAGGAATGGCCAACGAATACAGGTGCGATCATGAAACGCCGGCTGCGTCAATGGCGGCCGATCTCCCGCAGACGGGTGGACGGATGGGAGTATTTTCAACTCCCATTTCGTCTTGCGGCGTGTCGTCGCGCAAGAACTCCAGTTTAAAATGGGAGTAGAATCAGGTGATGTCGCTTTTATACCCCGTCCCTTAGCGACCAGAGTAAAGTAGTGGTTTCTAGTTTATATACTCCCATGTGCGGGAGTGAATGATTGAGGCTTGGGAGTTTAATCGGCATCTTATTCTTTAAAACTCCCATCCGGGCTACTTCTCATTTACAGTGTAGCCAGCATCCTTCTTACGCCGTCCGTCGACTTGAAGGTCACTGCCCATACGTGATTCATTTGGCACGCGCCTATGGCTGTGACCTCAGCGAACAACGACAGTTTAACCAGTGCATCTCAAAACTCTTCTGCGCGGCAGGGCCGCCCTTTGACGTCGGCATGCCAACAAACAGTGTTTAGAACGACTTACCCAGTTGGCAATGCCGGCAAAACAACAGCGTAATCCTGTGCGTCATCCTCCGACCTGATAACGCGGCCCAGCTGGGCCGCCGAAACTGTATGAAACGGACGTGGGATGTCTGGCTCCGCGGGACATCCCACGTCCGCGGGACATCCACGTGGGCGAAAGAGCATCCTGTTCGGATGCTCTCTCCCCCGAAACTGAAAACGGACGTGGGATGTCTGGCTCCGCGGAGCCAGACATCCCACGTCCGTTCACTGTGGTGGCCGGAAGTGGAACCCATTTGGCCACGGACGCGCTCGCTCGGCAACGCGCGTGGCAAAATGGCGATAACTCACTCTGCTGGCTCCAAGAATTTTAGAAATCCCTACATCATGACGACTCGACCGATTTCCCTATTAAAAAAAAAAGTTTGCAATTCTTTGTAATGCCGAATTAGACCGCAGCTCTTGAGGAGGAGGAAGAGGAGGGGTATGCCTCTCCTTCTCCTCCGTACCCTTTGCTTCGCCTGCTGCCGTCCCATTTAGCGGGAAATTTTCGCTAAAATTTCCCGCTAAATTTAGCGAAAATTTCGCCGCTAAATTTAACAGGGAAATATTCCCGCTAAATTTAGAGGGAATTTTTCCCGCTAAGTTTAGCGGGAAAATTTAACGATAATTTTGCCGCTAGATTTAGCGGAGAAACTGGGTTGGTGTTGAGGTGATGTGACATCAATTTCCCCGCTAAATTTGTCACGGAAACTTAACCCGCCAAATTTAGCGGAAAATTTTTTCATAATGCAACGCGCCTGGTTACGCCGACGCCGACACCGACGCCGCTGAACCCGGAAACAGGCGCCTAACAGCTGCACTCTAAAAGCAATCAAACATCGCAACACTCCGATTTCATCTACGGCGATGGGAGGAGCATGTTCCGAAACCAGGACCACTGTCAGTTTATAGACCCTCTCCAATAGGGTCATAGCAGAGAGGGTAAAAGAAAAAAATGCACTCCCCTCTCACCCCGCATGTCGTCTGCTCTGCCGAGTGGGCTGTAGCTAGCGTCCGGCTGGCGTGCTAACTGTGTTAAAAATCGCGTCATTTAGGAACTTTTAGGGCAGATGAGCAGATTTTGGCATGCCAGTTGTCGTGTAATACTATGCTAGATAAAAAAAAAAACTAACAGGGTCAAATTGCGCTGTTATCTGCGTGCAAATAATAAAGAATAGGGAAAACTGTGTCAGATTGGCCGGTCTCTCTGGCGAAAAGTGAATCCGGTTGCTGTACCTTTTTTACTACACAAAGTTCGTACTGGTGTAGGCCTTTAGCGACCATGAGTGGAAGTCTGAAATAATAAATAAAAACATGCTCTCCTGCCGCAATACACGCAGTAGTTGAGGGTAGCACTGCCGGCTTGACTCAACTGCTATTTAAGTAACGGAAAAAAGATATGCTAGTTGATCATTTACAGAAATAGAACAACAG